>JAJKFI010018429.1:0-14438 GCA_029204185.1 Lerista edwardsae | reverse complement strand
CACTATAGCAGTGTGTGTGTGTGTGTGTGTGTGTGTGTGTGTGTGTGTGTGTGTGAGAGAGAGAGAGAGAGAGAGAGAGAGAGAGAGAGAGAGAGAGAGAGAGAGAGAGAAACCCTTACATTTGCATTCTGCAAAGCAGTTGGAGAAAAAAAACACTCATCCCTATATAACTTACCCTATACTGTGTGATTACCCATGTGATTCAAGTCTTAACGTATCCCCTCTGCTGTTCCTTATTTGGCGTGCAGGGAGAGAGGGATATCCAGGCTGAATGAAATACTACTGAGTCGGTGATTCATGCACATTATGAGATCATTTACTTTTGTAAGGTGGAGAGCTATTTTGGCAGGTAGTACCAGTGACCTAGGTTTACATGAAGACCATACCCACCACAGGCTGTAGGAATGGCTATTGGCAGCCGCCATCCAGTTGAAAGAAGTTCTCATATTACCTCTTGGGGAATGCCAAGATACTCTGTGCACATTTGAAATTTTGCTGATGCCCAAATGCCCAGAGCTGCTATATTTGGTTAGTTCTTGGGTTGAGGGAGTAGTAAGCATATCATCTTCTTGTGTTTCATTTACTGGACTGCTTCAGATTTAGGCTCCCCTATGATAAAAGTTTCTAAGTGCACAGGGAGAATGCCCACATGAGACAGAGAAAGATTTCTCCAAGGCTCAGTTAAGAGTGATGGAATTATCCTCTAAAACAGTTCATTTTTATTACCACGATCCACTTTTTAGATTTAGAATGACCATCTTTCTGGGACCCACCGGAAGTGATGTCATGGCTAGAAGTGACATCATTGTGATGCTAGAGCCAGCTGCTTTCCTGAGAATGCAGCAATAAGTTGGGTTATTTCTCAGCCATTTTCCAATAGCAAAGTGAACCAGGAAAAAAAAGCCTATTTACAACCTTGACACAAGCAAAACAGCCACACAGTTCTCCCCATTTCCAGGATCCCATCTTCCCATATTTTCAATATGGCTGCTCTAGGTGCTTTGAAATTACCTCGTGACCCACTGGTGGGTCCTGACCCACAGTTTGGGAACCACTGCTCTAAAACATTTTATGGTCTGGGATCAGGATATCTCTGGGACCATCTACTTCAATATAGACTGGTTCATCTCAGAAGCTAATCTGATGGGACCCTGCTGCAAGTTCCGCTATCAACAGACGTCGAGGGGGGTGCCAAGAAGCAGGGCCTTTTTAGGGGTGGCACTGCAGTCGTGGAACTCTCCTATGATTTATGCACTGTCCCCTCTTTAAAGATATTCTGATTGTGGTTAAAAGACTTGTTTGAACTGGCGCTTTGAGTGTGGGTGAGAGTTGGGGGGTGGACTGTTTCTCTTATTCTCTACATACAGGCATGCCCCAGTATCCATGGTTTCAGTTATCAACGGGCACCATGGATACTGGGTTGCCTATTAAAAAGATAGAGGGGCATTAAACAAATCTCTTTTTTGTACCTTGTTGCAACAAAACCACTGATGTTCCCCTATCTTTAAAAAGGCGTCCCCAGTATCCACAGTTTCAGGTATCCATGGGGGAGTATCCAGAACAAAACCCCAGCAGATACTGGGGCTCGCCTGCACTTGTTATCTGTTGCTCATTTTATTGATTACTTTCTTCAGTAGCAGTCTGGGCTCTCTCAGTGCCTGGGAGGCAGGTCTGTCAGTGCCACCCCCTCACAGTCTCACCAGGAAGTAATTGCTGACTGGCTGACTAGCCCTTTAAAAAAAAAGTCAAATGCAGCTGGGTGTTTGCTGCCTCCGTTTGGCTTTAAAAGCAGAGGTTGGTAGCAGAACTACCAGAAGATTTAGTCAAGAGGATTAATGCCTCCGTTTGCCTGAAGATAAGAGCTGAAGATCTGAAGGTCGCCAGTTCGGGACTACCAGAAGTCTCTGTGAGCGGCAGACCTTGTAATTGCGACTGATTAACAGCTGAGCTGTCTCCAGGCTGCCTTGTGTGAGGGGGAGTTGTGCCGAAGTCAGCCGCTTCTCTGGTGGGAGCAGGGAAGCCACTTATCAGCCAGCAAGAAGACAAATGGGTGGTCAGAAAGAAGGACTAAATCCAGAAAGATCCATCTGTATGTGTGTAGTTCTTGGAAGATAAAACATTTCTGTATAAATTGTAAAAACCTTCGGGTTTCTGAATAAAGTCTGCCTATGTAAACCGCCTTGAGTTATTGTCATTAGAGAAATCTGGTGACCTAAAAAAAGTGGTATATAAATACAATTTAAAAAAAAAAAACTCTGCAGCTGGCCAGCCCTGTTTTTACCTTTAAAAAAACACAATGACATTGGCAGCCACACAGCTTCATTTGGGTTTTTGTTTTTTTTAAATGAGGTTGGGTGAGTGGCTAGAGCAGTGATGTCATGCACCCACTACGCACCACTACGCGAGTACCGGTTCCTAGAAGTTGAGCTGGCCCCGCCCACTCGAAGCTGGCCCCTGCTATTTAACCAGGGAACAGTTGAAGCAAAATATGTATTTACACATCTCTAGAAAGCAAAGCAATAGAAGTTGAATCAGCACTAACCACAAGCTGAAGTTATTACAAACCTGATCACATCCATGGCAACAATCACGACATCACTTCCGGCTTATGACATCACTTCCAGTAGGCGGACCCCAACAAGTGCCAATCAAAAGTGAGTACCTGTTCCTAAATCATTTGGATGACAGCACTGGGCTAGAGCAATACAGTGCATAGTTGCTTTACCACCCACCCCAGGGTATTTTTCTTTTTTTTTCTTTTTTTAACCAACAAAGCCATCAGCCAGCTTAGTTTGGTTTAAAAAAAAAGAAAAAAGAAAAAATGGGGCAGGCGCCTGGCCAGTTGGAGACTGCTCCCAATTGCGTGCTGTGTGGGAGAGTGCTGCTGGGGGAGGGGATGGCGGCGTGCCACTGCTGCATGGCACTGTGGGGCATTAGCCTCCCTTGAACCCACCCCCCAGGTGCACCACTGACTTTTTGCACAATTTTATTGCTGCTATTAAGCTGTCATTATTGGTATTGACTTATTTTAGGCTGCTGCTTATGAAAAAAGGGATTGTTTTGATGCTGAGGGTTTCTGGGTGGGCTGCAATGTGGGGGTTTTCTGAAATTTTAAAGAGGAATTTTATTATTATGTTTGTATCTTAAATGCCTATTGATATATTGTAGTATTTATTTAAACTTTTTGCTGCCTTAAGCTGTTTCTGAGAATATTTTAACAAATAAATAATTTGAGATGTTCTAGCAGAGCTATAAGATCAACAACAAAAAGAAGCCCGAGACAGAAATATCACACCAATTTTGTATGTAGAAGATGCAATGGAACATGATACCAAGTCCTTTCTGCCAAGCTCAGCAACCTAAAAACCAGAATAAGTACCTCTTGATTTATGGTTTCTGCCTGCTTTGTGTGATGCAGAAAACTGAGCGGGGTTTGAACACAGGCAGAAGAGGGCTTCAGTGCCCACATTCCCTCATTAAGAGCTTTGCAGAATGGCCCATCTACATATAACGGACTGTGCAATGTCATTGGATGGACGTTTGCCCTGTTTTGTTTACTGATGGGCGGTCCCAAGGATGCTTTCTTCACAGGGGGTTCAAACTCTCATCTCTTCCTGGCAAACAATGATCTCTTTGCCCACATTCAACACATTACTTTCCCTAGGGCAGGCAGAACATCGTTTTGTGGGTGGTGGGCGATTTGTGGTCTTCATACTCCTCAACAGTTGTGGTGCTCAAGGGGCAATGCTGCCCCTGCTGTGGCGGATCAGTAGCTGTGGTCCTGCCCAGTGGTGTCATTCAAATGATTTAGGAACAGGAACTCACTTTTGATTGGCACTTGTCGGGAACCCAGAACCAGCCACAGAGCCCGTTAGGATCCGGAACGCCCGTTCTGGTCCGTTCCCCCTGAATGACATCACTGGTCCTGCCCCTCACTCACCCTCACCTCCCCTTTGAATGCGACCAGAGCTATACAACTGGAAGTGACAATTTTCAGCCTTTAAAAGGCATTCTGAGGGTCAGGGAGGGTGTACAAGGCTGGTGGGCGACTCCCCTGGCCTAGAGCACATGCCCAGTCTCATTTGGAGCGGTACTGATAAGGGGGCAGCCCTGGAATGTTTGCCCAGGGGCAACACTCCTTCCAGCTATGTTGCTGCCCCCAACCTGTAGCCCCAAAGAACTATTGGCAGGCAGTCCAACCAAAGATGATCATTTGACAGCCGTTACAGCTGCATGACAACCCATGATGGACTCAAGCCCCAATCCTATGAGCACCACTGCTGGGATGACTCTATGCATCTCTTCTATTGCTTCCCTAAGAAATTTGGGTATTTCAGATTTTCTAAAATACCTTTCATCCTTCTCTCCCTGAACTCACAAAACCTGATTCTGCTGTCAGGATCAATTTCATTCATGGCATGAAACAGAACTGGGGTGCAACACTGCCATCTTGAGAGCCTTCCTAACCTGGAGTTAGGCCATCACAGTTAGACCAGCAAAGTTTGGCCGGCGCAAGGGCCACTGTAAAGCGCGTTTGAAACATTCTCGGAGTCAGGGGGGATGGTTGGCCTCTCTGACTCAGAGTGGTCCAAACATACTTTACGATGTCCCTTGTGCCGGCCAAACTTTGATGGCCTAACTGTGCTTAGCTCACCTAACTCCAGATTAGGAATGCGCCTTGAGTGCTTTAGAATCTGGTGTATGCTTGGCTGCTGATTCCTTTGTCATGAGCACACTGATGTGTGGAGCTCCTTGGTGACTGCATGAATTGTTGCAATGCTTCATCAGAGGACTTGTAGATGTCCATGGTCTTCTGGATGTTTGTTGCGTATTGCACAATGCTGTCTGCTTCAAACTTATCATTAATACGTGGAACAGTATGTAGTATTGGAGGGTCTGTCTTAAATTCACATTTTCACTGCTGCTGGACTTCACAAACATTCTCAAATTTCCACTACTACTTCAGCACCAAGTTTTGCTGCTAAACTGTTACTGCACATCCCCCATGATTATTCTAAAACATCTGCTTAAAAAAAAGTATGAATTAGAGCTCATTAAAATGTATACCTATTTTTGGGAAACCCTGTATAAGAAGAAATGCTTATTGCCCCAAATTACCAATAAAGCACAAGAATATTCTTCTACCTCACCATTATTCCAATGCCATAGTACACCAAGCACTCTATAGGCTGCAGCAACCAACCCCTTAACATTTGTGTGTGTTTGGATTCAGCAGTGACTGAAGTTGAGCCAGTTCAGGCTAGTGAAGATTTTATTGATGTGTTTGGCACTCCTGAGCAAACAGTTCAGGCCAAGTTCACATGGAAAAAATATTCAGATGACAATGCCGATTTGTGAATGTGGCAAGGTCATCGGAATACTGGATTAGATCCCAGTTATCTCTTGCACGAATGCTGTCTTGCACTCACAAATGAGGAGGGCAATTCCCCCTTCTCTCTCCAACTCTTTGCACCCTCTGAAAATGCATTTCTCAGGGTTAGGGAACTGGAGATGGAAAGGGACATTGCTGAAAGGATTGCTCCCCTCCCTTGTACAAGTGTAGGATGGCACTCATACAAGACAGAGCCTGAATCCTCCAACTGTATCCTATTTTTAATAACAAGTGAGCAAATACACTTGCAACAAGGCAAAAAAGCCCAACTATGCAAGAGTTTGGAAATTAATAGGGACAGAAATTTTGACAAAAATAAAGCAGAGAAGATGCATTTATCTTGTTCTAAAATATATGAACCCTTATTCCTGGAACCCTTGTGGATAAAAAAAAAATGTGGGTAATTAAACCTACGGATTTAGCCCATCCTGAACCTAACTGGAGCTTTGCTATACTCTGGAGCTATGCTCTAGTTGGGTCTGGGGGGGCTTTTTGAGGCTCAATATGTGCCTTTCTGCAGCCATCTTCAGAATGACCATTTCCGCCAAAAAAAGGTTACTTCCCATTTTTGCCAAAAACTGGAAATGAGTTTTCAATGCCTTAAAAGGCATTATGGGGTCCGGTAAATGCACCACATTACATATTGTACCACATTACAAGGTAAATGTGGACATGGCCAGAGGAGGGAACCACACTGTGAAGGCTACTTCTGGGACTGAGGATTCGGAGAATCACACAATACTGTATATTTGTAAAAGCCCCATTGAAAAATGGTGGTTTAGACCAGCCTGCCCTTGTAAGCTGCCTTGGGCATTTGCTTCAGCATGGGAAAGGCAGGGTATAAATTCTTCAAAATCAAAATAAAGTAAAATAAAAATAAATAGTACAACCCATACCAATGTTTCCATCAAAGTATCAAACACTCTGTACTTTTCAGGTTAACTGTTTTATTTGAAATACAGATTTTACAGAACTGTAATCTCAGAGTCAGTCCCACAATTGTGCCTTTAGTCCCAGTTTATCTATCCAGACTTGTATACCCTGCCTTTCTGCCTCCAAGGCAACTCACAGCATTTTTAAAAAATCGTTACAATAATAAAAACATTTAATTTTTTTTAAGTTCTTGACAGTGCACCTTTCTGCTCCAGTCCTTGTACACATGCACTTCCTCCTGAGCATCAAGGCTGCCATTGGCTCAGTCATCTAAGCACCTGTGAGTGCAAATCCTGAACATGATTCTAGACATCATGCTATGATCCAACGATCAAACAGTATTTATATACCGCTTTTCAACACAAGTTCACCAAGTGGTTATGATAACCTTCTAGTCAATCATATGCCTTCTAGTAAAGGGGAAGGAGCACTGTCTGATCCCAGGATACAAATATTGTAGCTCTTTTTGAAGATGCCCAATGACATTTCCCCCACCCCAATAAAATGCAAACCTTGCCATACAATGTTCCAATGGCTTGTAATATAAAAGTATCCTCAATTTAAAAAGTAGTTGGCTATATGACATTGGATATGGGTGTGTGTGCTGCTGTTCAAGGAATACAAGCTCTGTATGCTTACACTCAGTGCATGGCTCTTTGGGACTTGGCCAAAGTGACTACTGTTGGATATGGTACCTATCACATAACCTTGTTATAGGCAACACTTTTGTGCACACAAGTCTAAAATTTGAGTACTGTATATATTTAGGAGACAGGCTACACCTAAGAACAGTAATACGTCTGATCATACTACATCTTTTAGTGCTGTTTTATAACTGTGCTCTTTGTCTTGTTTTGACAGCGATTTTAGCCAATGGAAGCAGCACGTTGTACCCAGTCAGCACCAGCTCCCTTCTCCTTCAGCACTGTTTCAAGCAGTCCTCAGCTTCCAAGGAACAAATCCATGGGCTTTATCAAAGGTGTTACTTTGTATGTTTTCATTTATGACATTTCTACCCCATATTTCCCTTGCCAAGGCAAATGTGCAAGGTGATCTCACATGAAATGCTTCTAGGACAGACAGAGTTATCATGGAGCAATAAAACTACTGACAGGATTGTTGAATCCTGTTGTTGAAACTAGGCCTTTTCTAGTAGAAAAAAGTCCTGGATATTAAGTATTTCATGGTAGATCAGCCCTCTTTTTGGCCCATTACTAACTGGAAGCATCCCACAAGAAGAGACAAGTGTTTCTAAATGCTCCAGCTAATCACCTACAGCAGCAATATAACCGAAGCAAATTCATTCCATATTATCAAGCACTGTTTTGGCTCATTCCATCTGAGTGGCATTTAAATATTTATATGGAACAGCAGTATACCAGAAAGATAATTTAGGTAGGGGACCAATGAGTCTGATACATAGTCCAATTGTCAGCCACGTGTGGGCTGCAGGTAATGAAAAAATAAATCCACACATGTGTGATGAACACACAAGAAGTCTTACCAGGACACTGCTTGTAACAGTGTATCCCAAACTATGGGTTGGAACCCACCAGGATTTTTGTTAGGTTGTGAAAAGTTTTTGAAACAACGTTTAAAAAAGCTTTGCAAGCACCATTGCCTGGTTACAGAAGAAAATCATTAGCTGGAATGCTAACCTGCGTTATGAAGTAATCTTCATACCTCCAAATTAAGATGTCACATTTTCCAATTTTCTCTAGTAATTAGAGTGCCATAGATAATGCATGAACCTGGTTTCAGCCTTTTGTCTGGCCTGAAAAAACAGTAACTACACATCTAGCTTTCCAGTTTAGCTCTCTACGTACCCTGGAATGGTCATAAAGGTTTGGGGGACCAAAGCCCATTTCTAGGGAGAGTCTAGCAAATATGCGCGCGCGCACGCGCACACACACACTGTAAGATCTCTAGAAGCCTTGGGAGCACATGTCCCCGATTATTTATTATTAGTTATTTTTAAAATAATATTTCTTTCTAGACCTATATTGCCTTGTGGGTTGCAATAGATTGCCATTTTAAAAAGTGGGTCCTGGCACTAAAATGTTTGGGGAGCACTGGTCTCAGATATAGAATATGTGCATCTTGATTCAAATTAAGAGATACTAAATGGGTGTTCTAGATTCCTATGCCTTTCCAAATTCTAGAAAGAGATATGGGAATGTGTCTCAGTGCAAAATGTTGGAATTATATATGTAGGGTGATTCATAATTGTGTTAAAGAACTGTGGCTTGAGTGCCACCTAGAAACCAGTTTCCTGGCAGGGACATCATGAGAAATTGGTTTAACAAACCAGGTATAGACACACAAGGCGAGGGGGGAAGAAAACTGAGAAGTTCTTAATATATTGCTCCCCTATTCAACAGACATGGCTGGTCAGGGCATGATTAGAGGCAATAACCAGGGGTTGAGGAGGACACTATTACATTTTACCTCCCGAAATGTCATGCTATACATACAAAATTAACTTTTTTTGGTTAAAGACTTAAGCAATCCTTTTGAGACATAAAACTATGATTGATGTCTTGAAGAAAATAACATTTTTGTTTTGCAGAAATCATGCTGTTTCCAATGCAACGCACAGATTTTCTATCACACAGATGTTTACTTCAACTTTTTATTGTTATTACAAACGTATATTATTTTTATTAAAAAAATTCACACAGAAGCAATTCAATTTAATTACAACTAAGAATAAAAAATTGATGTAATGAACAAAAGCGTTGTTTGTTTTTTTAACAGTCTTTCAAGAGCAATATGAGGACATCTTAAAACGGTAAATGCTTATAACAAGGGCGAGCCTGATGGTTTTGCTGTTTCTTGTAACAACCTAGAAGAGTAAGTGGACATTTGTAGCCAACTACTGAGTTCACCCACCTCTCCTACAGGCCAGGACAGAAGCTAAGCTGGGAAGCAGGACTCCCACAGGCACCTCTCCTCCTCCACCCCAACCTATACTCGCATCATGTAAGCTAGTTCAAGGCTTACATGGGGAGCGTGTCAAGCAATGGCTTGAGAATTCTTCCTCTCCCACAACAGCCAGTTGAAACCAATGCTTACTAACTGTGAGGAAGAATTACCTTAAACCTCCAAAGACAAAGTCTAGAAGGCATGATTGGGATCTGGAAATGTGTGTGGACAGGTCAATGCAGCTCAAGTAACACAGACCTCTCACACACAACCAACTGACAGCCCAATCCTATGCACGTCTACTCAGATGTAAGCCCCATTATAGTCAATGGGACTTACTCCCAGGTAAGTGTGATAGGATTGCAACTTATGCAACTTTCCAGAGTCGATGCAACTGCAATGCAATTCCAAGGTAAGGAAATGAACGTTGCATTACCTTGCAGAGGCCCTCTGTGCATGCCCTCTTGGCATGGCTGCATCAGAGCTGGAAGGTTGGATAGAATCAGTTCCTCAAATGCCATTATCCCAGTATTTAAGTACCTCATGAAATGCCAACAAGAAAGAAAACAAATTTGGAGAGGTTTTGGGGTGTTTTTTTTTCAGCCACTTTATTACCCCTGGACCAAAATCCATTCATGAGCTGAAAGAGCAAAAGAGGAGACACAAACCTATATAATTAAAAAAAACAAGAAGAATGGAAGATGAATATGTAAAATTATATAAAAGAAAACAAAATGCAGGTGCACTTCCACAATAGTTAACATGAGAAAATATAAACTAAAACAATTTGAAAAGTATACTACATTACAGATATAAAACATTATTTAAACTGCTGTTAAAAAGGGACATCTTCAGTCCACATTGTGTAATACTTTTTAGTGTCTACACAAGACAGATCTTTTAAAAAATTAAATAGTATTAATTTACTACTAAATATTTAGGAGATAACAGTGCATTAAGGACTTTTCCCCCATAAAGCAATACACATCGTTCCGGTGGCAAAACATTTAGATTACACATGGCCTTATGTACAATATGTTTATTTTATTCTAAAACAGTTAACTTTGTTTAATGTTGCTTAAGTACCATCACTGAAGATTATGAAGGGGAACTAAGCTTATGTTTATATATTATACAGAATGAAATACTTCAAGCTTCCACCTCCCCAACCTCAGGATGCCCTTCCACCCTTCCCACCCACCCCATCTCCACCCCCAAAGATACAGTGTCACAGATACAGTGCAGGACTTGCAGCTTTCCACAAGGTTCTTCCTTCATTATGCAGTCTGTGCTACAATGCATTTCATCATCCCTTTGCTAATCCTGTGACCCTAGGGGCTCCTTTTCTGTGAAAGCCAGAACATTGTGGAATAAAGGTGTGAGTGGCTACTATTTCCCAGAGTAGCAAGACCAATCTCAAATGTGGTTGATGATGAAAAGTCCACCTTGAGGTGCAGGAAAATAGATATAAAAGCTGTGTACACTAGTAAGAATTATTTAACAGAGCTGCACATTTATGACAATTTACACGTCTTGTGTTTCCATAACATACAATTATGATTAACCTTACATTAAACAAGTCTGACTCATGGCATTTCCCCTGAAACAAAGCTACCTCACATTGGCTCACCTTAGCCCTGCAATAAATGAGACGCTCATCTTATTATACACATACAGGTCTCCGTAACAGGCCAAGTATGACCAAAAGCCAAGATACAAATAGAGATTGAGTGCAGTAAACATTTCAAAAGTGTAAACCTATACTTTCATCTATTCCCCTGTCAATGCTTATTTGGAAGGCCATGAAGGATTTAGCACAGCTACACTGGCGTGCACAGACACCACAGGGAAATGGGGTACAGCAAGCAATTCCCCCCCCCAGCAAATATGCAAATATCAACTTGTCTGTACAGACAACAATCATGGCCATCATTCTAGGGGATTGGAAGCTCATGGAAATAAAGCACATTCAACAAAGGTTGTCACATTGCATGCATAAAGGAACATACACTTGGACAGACAGAGCTTGCCATCGGTGCTAATTGCAACCAATAGTGGACTGTGGAACTGAGCAGCCGACGGAGAAGACAAAACAAGCAATTCATAAGTCAGTCAAAGTCCAATCGTGTATTAAGCTGCTAGTCAAACTTCACCTCAAGTGCTGAAAGACCACTAATGATAAACTGGGAAAAGACTGGCTGAAAGTGAGTAAAAACTTTAATTCTAAGCAAGGAGACCAGCTCAGATGCACAACACATGAAGTATCACAAGGAGTAAAGCTAGGGAATTTTTTTTGTCTCAGATGGAATTCCTTGTTTTCTCTACCTCTTCTGTCCATTCTATGACAGATTACTTTTTGGCTCTCTCCAAAGAGCCATCTGATACCAACAGCACACAGAACAGTGACTGTGTCTTCTGGCATGGCCAAGCACACACTTTAGCTGCTCTTTAAAGTTAACTGGAGATACAAATATGATCCTAGGATAGGATATTTTTAAAGGCACCCCTCTAATCCAACTGATCCTACAATCTTGTTAGTTTCTACTGCAGTCTTAGTGCAAAATGTTTGGTGATTTTATTTTACTATGAGCTTGGTTTTGATTCAGTACATAACAGATCATAGAGTAAATCATGTGCTCATGATGTACAGTGTAAATGCCCATAAATGTATTGATAAATAACTGGCTCCTTCCTGTACAACTTTCTTAAGTAATTGTTCTTCAAATACTGAGTGCTGCTCATATATTCTAGAGTACATGTCTTAACGTTTAGTGCAATAAGATCTGGGCTATGTGTACTCTGTTCTTAAATTTTTTTCTATGCAAAGTAAAACTGAATTCTGTTATTTCTACAAACAATATATTGCATTACCTTTTCTGCTTTTGTTAGTAATGGGAAGAAACAGCAGCTCCTGGGCACTGAAATCCTACCCCCTGGAAATCCTATTTAGCTGCACTTCACCACATTCTACAGCAGACATTGCTGAAACATTTTAAGCCTGTCGTCATAACTGAGAAATCAGTTTTATTTTTTTCAGAAAAGAAAATTCAGATTCATAAATTCTGGATTCTGTACTGAGCTCCAGAATATATATAGTACTGACTAAACCATACCAGCTATATTGCCAAACTTCTTGACAAGAAAGGAAGCTGCCTCACCATATATATTTCTGATCATAGTAAATAGATTGTGATTCTCCACTACATATGCTCATAGGCTCTGTTCTTTGTTAGGTACCTGTCCAACATTCTTCAGCACAATCACAATGTGTATTACCTTCGGAAAAAACAAACATTTGATACAGCCTAGCTTACCTGGTGTAATCAAATTTAGGTTAATCAGAGCAGTGGCAAGACAACATTAGATGCATTTTACACAGGAAAAGGCTAAACATCTTCACGACATTGTTCTATAGTTTCTCTTTCAATATTTGATCTTGTTCAAAAACATGGAAATGAAGGTGGGTACTTTTTTTTTTAATAGTAATATATATTTTTTTAAATGGTCAAAATTCATGATTGCAAATGTCCTGGAAGTAGGCTGCTATCTACAAAGCTCATAAGACAAAGCTACCAAAGACAATAGTCTCTTAAGGTGCCACAGCACTTTTTGCCTTTTTCTGCAGCAAATTTCAGATCATCAAAATCAAACAAAGGAAGGCTGTATCAGAACACCATAAAACAGATGAAAAAAGTGTACTACGTGTATTCAAGAGCAGGCCCTGTCCCCCTACCACAAAGTAATAGAACTATCTCGTAGTTTGCCTTTTTCTCCCATTGATGTGGAAGTCCAAGGGCAGAGTTCCAAAATATGGCCAATCACTAGAGCAGACACCATAGCATACTCTTGTTCTACTGGAGCCGCAGAAGTATTTGCCTTCCACTTTGTGGTTATGCCTTAATTTAAAGCAAAGCTTAAGTCAACCCACTTGGAAGATAATGATCAATGATCTATGGGATTTCATCTGAATGATAAAACAAACATTCATAATCTTCTGTTTGGTGTTCAGTCCAAACACATAACAATGAATAGCTGCTGCAGAGACTCGGGTTGTACATTTTTCTTTTCTTTTCTTCTTTTTTTAAGACCTCATCTGAAAACTAGATTAATAAAAAAAGAGAATAATAAAATACTCTGGAACAGTAAAATCTGCTGTTCTTGACATCCATGAGCAAAAGAGTAATATCCTGTGAAAATAACATAGTGCTCTTAAAAGGTGCATTATACCTGTATAGCTAAACAGATTTGCCTAGTAAAAAACTAACTATATACAAGGTTGAAAAGCCTGGGAGTTCAAGATTCCAAAACTTTAAAATCCTGGTGAAAGGAATTGGAAAAAGAAAGACAAATTTATGGCAATTACTACAACACAAGAAAGGTGCACCAGGAATCCTTCAAAAATTCCATAGGTTAAAGAAGTTTAAGTGCTGGGTTCAGATCAGATGGTTTCATTTCCGTAAGTACAATGGAACGCATGCGAGAAAAAGCTGAGGGGAACTTCACAAGAATCTTATGGCCAAAAGGGGTAAGAATAGTCTCTTTCTGAAAACGATTAGTAAATAAAAGTTTTCCTTTTATAATTGCAATTTTAAAATCTGCATCACAGTTTGCATTTTTGGTTCTTCTCACTGTTATGAACTTCATATTGCTAGAGTCCTTTGACCAGTAGTCCATTCTTTTCTAACACCGTCTATGAGGTCTCTTCAGTACCGGTGAGACTGGTGGGATTGATGGTACTGAGAGCTCTGCTGAGATGATGTAGAGTAGCCCATTGTATTCTGGGACTGAGAAGATCCCTGAATGTTGCTTTGGTAACTCAGGCGAGAACTGGAGTGCTGGAGGAAGAGAGAAAAAAAAATGAACATTTTGACACCAGGAATTGCTCCAAACGTTTCCCCAGAATTTTAATCCTGCAAGGTCACAATCCAGAAATTGTTCAGCTCAATAGCAGGCTATAAAATAGCAGGCTGTGATCCCCTAAACAAATATCTGCCACAGCCAACTTTGGCAGCACCGATTACATGCTGGTGAACAAAGGTCAGCCATCCAATGAGCAAGCAGACAGTAGGAGCA
Organism: Lerista edwardsae; assembly: GCA_029204185.1. Lineage (NCBI taxonomy): Eukaryota > Metazoa > Chordata > Lepidosauria > Squamata > Scincidae > Lerista > Lerista edwardsae. The sequence continues at coordinate 115 of JAJKFI010018429.1, read as the reverse complement.
CTGTCAGCAATTTTATTTTGTATTATTCCAGATTATTACAAGAAAATTGTACACTGAAGAAGTCCCAGGTGTGTGTGTGTGTGTGTGTGTGTGTGTGTGTGTGTGTGTGTGTGTG
>JAJKFI010018426.1:0-27264 GCA_029204185.1 Lerista edwardsae | reverse complement strand
GGTCTCCAAGCCCCCAACTCTGCTGCTATTTTCACAAATACACAACATACCCTTTACAACTTTTTTTAAAATACAATATTAGTTTCTTGTATCAGGCGACTGAGGGCGCAATCCTAACCTGGAGGTAGGCCGGCACCAGTATCTTGTGCCAGCTCAGGAGTGTTTGAAAAGCACTATAAAGCACATTTACATTCAATAAGCTGAATAACTGCCAGCACACAGTAAAAGGCACTTCTACAACGTTTTTACTATATTGTTTTTACTTTATTGTTTTTACTATATTGTTTTAATATTGTTTTTTAATGTTAAATTTTATATTTCCTTGTAATGCCGCCTTGGGTGCCTTCGGGCATAAAGGCGGGATAAAAATCTAATTAATAATAATAATAATAATAATAATAATAATAATAATAATAATAATAATAAAAAATAAAAATAATAATAATAAAAAAACGGATGATACAAGCTCTGTTTACCACTACCAACAGTTACAATTCTGTGGCAAAGAATGGCATGAGGTATAAGAATTTTGCTGCTGGTCATAAATGTTCATAAAAGTACAAAGCAGACAGTACAAAGACAGAAATATTGCCAGTAAACCAGAAGAAAAGGGGCAGCAGATTTGTTTGGTCTGTACCATCTAAAATTTGTACCAAAAAAATGATGTAAACTAGTCTCCAACCCCCAGCCCAAAGGCTGAATCGGCCCTCTGCAAGATTTTTATCTGGCCCTTGGGAAATGGTGGGGCCGGCCCACAGCAACCTGCTGATGGGGGATAAATACAGTGCAAACTCTGTATCCACTGGGGTTCTGTTCCAGAGTCCCCCATGGATATTGGGGTCACCATTTACAAACCCTTATATACGAGGTGGCCCTCATATTGAAAAGTTTGGAGACCGCTGGTTTAGATTGGTGGTTTTCAACCTGAAGTTTGGAGCTACTAGTGAAAGCTATTTCAGCACAATTTTGAAGAACCTGAGTAGGACTGGGAAGCAACCTCCTGGTACCTGAAGGGTTAATCCAATTGCCTCCCCCCTTTTACTTGGTGGTGCTCTAATCCAGTGGTCTTTAACCTTTTTCATTCCCAGGCTGCAATCCCAAAACTGAGGCTTTGCAACCCCACCAAGTTTGAAGAACACTGGTTTAGATATAGCGAAGGTCAGAGCTGAAAAACCTGTTTCAAATAGTTTAGATAAAACAAGGTAAACCGAATGGTCTAGTCATGACCAACTGTAGGGGGCGGTGCTCATTTCTGTTTCTAAGCCTGTAGAGCCAGCGTTCGTCCAAGGACAAGCTTCCGTGGTCATGTGGCCGGCATAATTATATGCCGTTACCTTCCCACCTATTTATCTACTTGCATTTTTACGTGTTTCGAACTACTAGGTTGGCAGGAGCTGGGACAAGCAATGGGAGCTTACTCCGTTGCATAGTCTCGAACTCCCAACCTTCCGGTCAGAAAGCCCAGCAGCAGCAGTTTAACCCGCAGCACCACCACGTCCCTTAGATAAAACAAAGCAATGTATTAATAGTACAAACCCAGAATCCCTTTCTCATGCTCATTGCAAACAGAAAAGCGGGGAGGACAGAGGCTGGATGACATGGTCTATTTATGTTACAGGGAACAGGTTCCAAATCGCCTGTCCCTGTCTACATGGTCCTTTGTAAGCAGGTAGGTGGGATGAAGTGATTTGGAGCTCCAGCAGCTTGCTTCCCCCTGCCTTCCCCTTTGGTGGCTGCTGACGCAATCTTTCTCCGACTTGCTCAAAGTGAGTAAGAGGAGAATCTGAGCATTCAGTTGGGTGGCAGGCTGGAGAGGGTGGCAGACAGAAGAGAAGCAGTCTTGTGTGTTGATCACCCCTCCAAGGTTGCTGACCCATGCGACCATTTCAAGTTGCTTCATGGTTGGACCAGCCTGTACATACTCCATAATGCTGTCATTCTTAAATCAGTTTCTAGTCTCCAGAAAGTCTTCCCCTGTTTTAGAGAACATCTATTCTAGATGCGGTCCCACATATTCACCCATAGCTCTCAGCTGGCCTTGACGAAATGTCAACTTAAGAGAATATCTTGGCTGAATGAAAATTAGAAGTAGCGCTAGGTATCAAAAACATACTGATAACGCTGATCTCCAAATCCCATCTTGTCCAGTGGCCTCACGTACATTTTGAAAAAAGAAGACTGCGAGGATGACAAAATAGAAAATTTTGGGAATCCACAAGGAATGTTGAATGAGGGAGAGATTACTTGTCACCAATGACCAGGCTCCAGGGCTTTTTAACAATTATGAACAGAACTGTGCTATAATAGCCCCTTAAGTGTCTGCTTATAGTTTAGTTACCAACAGCATTTGCTCAATTCTTATTATCCCTTAAGGAAATGGAGTACCACAATTGAAGGGCCAAGAATACAGTACCAAGAATGCAGAGGAAAAAATGTGCAATACTATGAACAAAATATCCCTGGTCATAAGAACATAAGAAGAGCCCTGCTGGATCAGGCCAAAGGCCCATCAAGTCCAGCTTCCTGTATCTCACAGCGGCCCACCAGGCGCCCCAGGGAGGCATGAAACAACAAGATGCTTGGATCCTATTGCCACTCCCTTGCACCCGGTAACAGTAGCCCACCACCTTTGTAAGGAGGTTGCACAATCCATCATGGCCTATAGCCCACGATGGACCTTTCCTCCAGAAATCTGTCCAATCCCCTCTTAAAGGCATCAAGACCAGATGCCATCACCACCTCCTGTGGCAAGGAGTTCCACAGATTAACTACCTGGTGGGTAAAAAAGTACTTCCTTTTATCTGTTTTAACTCTCCCAACCCTCAGCTTTAGTGGATGCCCCCTGGTTCTGGTGTTTTGAGAGAGGGAAAAGAACATCCCTCTATCGACTTTATCCCTTCCATGCATAATTTTGTATGTCTCAATCATGTCCCCCCTCAGGCGCCTTTTTTCTAGACTGAAGAGCCCTAAACGCTGCAGTCTTTCTTCATAAGGGAGGTGCCCCAGCCCCGTAATCATTTTTGTCGCTCTCTTCTGCACCTTTTCCAGCTCCACTATGTCCTTTTTGAGATGCGGTGACCAGAACTGGACACAATATTCCAGGTGCGGCCTTACCATCGATTTGTACAATGGCATGATAATATTGGCTGTTTTATTCTCAACCCCTTTTTTAATTACCCCAAGCATGGAATTGGCCTTCTTAATTGCTGACGCACACTGGGTCGATACCTTCATTGAATTGTCCACCAGCACCCCAAGATCTCTCTCCTGAGCTGTCACAGACAGCTCAGAACCCATTAGCCTATAGGTGAAGTTTTGGTTTTTTGCCCCAACGTGCATCACTTTACATTTGTCTATGTTGAAACGCATCTGCCATTTGGCTGCCCATTCCCCCAACTTGGAGAGATCCTTCTGGAGCTCTTCACAATCGTTTCTGGTTTTTACCACCTGGAAAAGTTTTGTGTCATCCGCAAACTTGGCCACCTCGCTGCTTATCCTTGTCTCCAGGTCATTTATGAATAAGTTGAATAGCACCGGCCCCAAGACAGATCCCTGGGGCACTCCGCTTTTCACCTCTCTCCATTCTGAAAATTGCCCATTGACCCCCACTCTCTGTTTCCTGGCCCTCAACCAATTCTGGATCCATAAGAGGACCTGCCCTCTTATTCCCTGACAGTGAAGTTTCTTCAGCAGTCTTTGGTGGGGGACCGTGTCAAATGCCTTCTGAAAATCCAGGTATATGATATCCACAGGTTCACCCACATCCACGTGCCTGTTGACCTTTTCAAAGAATTCCAAAAGGTTTGTGAGGCAAGACTTACCCTTACAGAAGCCATGCTGACTTTCCTTTAGCAGTACTTGTTCCTCTACGTGTTTTAGGATTTTATCTTTGATGAGGCTTTCCACCATCTTACCCGGAACAGACGTTAGGCTGACAGGCCTGTAGTTTCCAGGGTCCCCCCTTCTCCCTTTTTTAAAGATTGGCGTGACATTGGCTATCCTCCAATCCTCTGGTACCGTGGCCGTTTGAAGGGACAAGTTGCATACTCTAGTTAAGAGGTCAGCAACTTCGTTCTTTAGTTCCTTAATTACTCTTGGGTGTATACCATCTGGGCCTGGTGACTTATTTATATGTAGTTTATCAATTTGATCTAAAACATCTTCTTTATTAACCAGTATCTGATTTAATTCTTTAGTTAGGAAGGGCTGTTCGGGCTGTGGTATCTGCCCAAGTTCTTCTGCTGTGAAGACGGACGCAAAGAATTCATTTAATTTCTCTGCAATCTCCAAGTTCCCTTTTATCTCATCTTTCCCTCCCTCACCATCTAGCGGGCCAACCGCCTCTCTGGCAGGTTTCCTGCTTCTAACATATTTGAAGAAGCTTTTATTATTCCCTTTTATGTTGCTAGCCATGCGTTCCTCAAACGCTTTCTTGGACTCCCGTATCACCTTCTTGTCTTTTGCCAGAGTTTATGTTCTTTTTTATTCTCCTCACTGGGGCAAGACTTCCATTTACGAAAGGAAGCTTCTTTGCTCTTTACAGCTTCTCTAACTTTGTTTGTCAGCCATGCAGGCACCCTCCTGGACCTTGTCGAACCCTTCTTTCTTTGCGGTATACACTTCCGCTGGGCCTCTACTACTGTTTTTTTAAACAGCCTCCACGCAGCCTGGAGGGATTGGACTCTTTTTACCTTCCCTTTCAATTTCAGGTCCTGACTATAGGAGAAGGAAATGTAGTGCAGAAGCCACAAATATTTCAAAAATCAAGTTGAGCTCCATTTCTACAACAAATATAGGGCATACAGAGCTGGAGGGATATTTCTTTTCAACTACAGGCTCTTAAAAGACGTCATCAAGACACAGATGATTACTGCATGAGTGCTTTTCCTTTTTTCTTCCAGTCACACGCTACTAGTAGCGTCTAAATTTACTGAACAGTGTAAAACTGATTCTCTGTAAGTTACCATGACTGAAAACATTACACTTCTTAATCATATAATTAAATTAATGGAATTGTCTTGCATCAAACACACATTCCTGGACATGTGTGTCCTCATTATCTGATGGCCCTCATTATCTGCTTGATTCCGTTCTTGAATGCCAAAATCTGTGGGTATTCAAACCCACGTAGTTGGGCCACCAGGACCCTCCAAATCTGACTACAGCTGGGCTCCGGTCGTGTCCAGAGGATGATCTGAGGGCCAGGGAGACAATGCGTGTCCTCTCTGAACTTCAAAAAGCCTGTTTTGGGGGGAAAAAACACTTCTGGTTTCTCAGGGAAAACGCTCTGGTTTCCTCAGGGGCTTTCCCCTGAAAACTGGAAGTTACATATGGCCCTCAAATCATGCTGTGGATACAACCAGAGCCCAGCTACTATTGGATTCAGCCAGGCCATGTGGACGCTACCCTGCGGGTTTAGAACCCATGGATTATCAAATCCATGGTATCCAGATCTGCAGATATTGTGTTTCCACCTGTACTGCATTCTGTCAGCGTCTCAAATGATGAACTATCATTTCTTTTTACAGACTGTAATCTTTGAACTATACCTTATCCCCCTTTTCCTCCGGTTCATCCTCATTGAGAAATTCTCGTTTTGGGTAAGGAATCTGGCAGCCAGCAAAAACACTGGAAGAGAAAAACAGTAAAATTGAGTTATACTACCTGGCTTTAGCTTGCAACCTTGTATTTATTTAAATCTATCAAAAAGTTATCATCTCTTTCCTAGTACTACAGTTTTGCAGCTAGTAAGTAACAACAACAAATAGCAGCAATGAACATCAATATATATTTGAAGGCATGAGAAAAAAATGACAGTTTTTTTCTATAATACACCTGATATACTTAAGAAATGACAAATCCAGATACAATGCTCTTATCTTACAGTAGTAAGAATATGTTCACATTACAAACCATTTAGTCACATAAAACCAAAGTCTATGGCTTAGAGTTCAAGAATAATTTAAGAAAACCTATTTGTCACTTCTGCATGGTCTCTTGCTTTCTTTACTTTATTGAAAGCTCTCAGGGAAATCTCCACCCAGCTACTTCCTACATCAAAGTGACTGATTCCTTTAACAGACAGGTAATCAAATGTAGCTTTTCCTTTACTTTCTGTGAATTCACCTACGCTTCCTGAATAGAGAATGCATATTTTGCTTTACACAGTATTAGGTATTTTAGAGATATAAAAATACCTCTGGGCACATGTTCCGGCAAAAAACTTATTTTTACTTATTTAAAGTCACCACGGATGGCTAAATTTATTGTTATGTTGTAGGGAAGGAGTGGGTGGGAAACCAGAATAGAATAAAGAATGGAATGGGAGAGAGACATACTCTGATGTAGGCAGTGGGTCCTCCTGGAAGTAGGGATCCTGCAAGGCTTGTTCTGAGGTAATTCTTTTTGTAGGATCCATAGTCAGAAGTTTTTGAAGCTGTTCAGTACAACATTAGAGATTAGTTTTTATATTATTACTATTATAGATTATAATCATTAATATATAGTTACTGTTATAATTAAATTATAACTAAGGCTGCAATCCTGTGCACACTTACCTGAGAGTAAGGCCCACTGAACTCAGTGGGGTGCAATCCTAATCTGGAGTTAGGCCGGCACAGTTAATCCAGCAAAGTTTGGCCGGCACAAGAGACACCGTAAAGTATATTTGGACCACTCTCGGAGTGGACAGAGTGCCTATAACTTTAACAGTTGTATAGAAGAGGGAATTTGGGCAGTTGTAGCTTTGGAAACACTTCCATGGTGAGCTGCACCTGCCCAAATTCCTTCTTCTATACAATGGTTAAAGGTATAGGCACTCTGTCCCAGTTTGTATCCAGTAACTCTATGCTTAATCAGTTCTAGTCTTGAACAGTTTTGTGTGCTTTATTTCATTATTCTAGCATGTCTTGCCCATTGTCTCTAATGACAACCTTCTGTTTAATGACATCCCTTCTTGTGGGTCCCCATAGGCTGTCATTTTCAAAAGTGGACCCCAGTGCTAAAAGGTTTGGGAACAACTGGTTTGATAGTTGCTTGCTATGCTGCTGTTTATTTCGTTTTCCCTGTACTTTAATAAATAGGTAGACTGTACAGTTCTTAGGTAACAATTATTGGTAGATCATTTGTCAGAATCTGATGTTGGGTAAAATTAGACAAAAATCTAATTCAATGAATTGCTGGTACCCCTAAGTTTTACCCTCGACTTATCCATGGGGCATGGCAAATTCCATGATTTTTGGCTTAAACTTGCCCTCGGCTTATACATGACATCGACTTATACATGATTATATATTGTGACTGAAAAAGTTGACACCAGAATAAATCAGGAAAAGGAGCATCTGAGAAAGAGGTATAACCCAATCCTATTGAATGAGGACTCCTGGCAGAACACATATTCCACCAGTGGAAGGATCAAGATTCAGGTGGAAGTGTCTGGAGCTGGTGCATGACTGACATTGTAGCACTCACCAACACCACCGCCGAGTACAATGAGGCCAACCAGCACAACTGCTGGCAACCATGTGCATTCGCCAGTGGAAAGGACACAGTCCACCAGGTAATGCCAGGTAAGGCAGTGGTGGTGGGAGGAAAGAGAGTGCTTCTGGGTGGGGGTAGATCCAGAGGTAAAGGGGCATGCTGGATCTCATCCCTTCTCTTTAAAACCTCCCCATCCCTTTTCCCTCCTCGGACATACATTGCCAAAATAAGGCAGCCCGAGAGCTTACTTGGAGGCAAGTACAAATATTTTCTACTTGACTCCAGTTTTCCTTCAGGTCATTCCTCTTCCCCACCATAGGATACAGAACACACGTTTTTGGTGTGGCTGCATCAGCCCTGATAGTGGGGGATAGGATTGGACTGTTAGAGATTTCTATTATGACTGTTAACAACATAAAAACAAACAAACAGGCTACAAGGTGCAGGTTTGGACAGTACTTTATTAATTGAATGCAATGCAATGACAGATGTGCATGCTCACATCCTGCCCTCTCCTAGCTTCTACATTAGTGACCATAATTGTGTGAGGGATGGGTCTAAATAATCCCACAAGGCATGTTGTCCAATCCACTTTAAAAATCAGTTTAGTAGTACAAATAGAGAGATGGTTTGGAAAACCACACCTCTCAAATTAGGGAAAGTAAGGCCCAATCCTATCCAACTTTCCAGCACCAATGCAGCCACAATGTTGCCCTGAGATAAGGGAATAAACGTTTCCTTACCTTGAGGAGGCCTCCATGACTGTCCCCCCAAAAGGATGCAGTGCATACCCCACTGTCATAGTTGCTTCAGTGCTGGAAAGTTGGATGGGATTGGGCCCTAACCCAGAAGCAAGGGGATGGAGTTAATGAAGGGGGGTAAAGTATCATATCAAAAAGCTCCTGATCTAGCATTCTGTCTCCCACAGTGGCCAGTCATGTACCACCAGGAAGCCCACAAGTGGAGCACAAAGATAAGTGTGCTTTGCTTTTGCTCCCACCCAGCAACTGGCATTCAGTAGAGGATCGACAATTTCACATAAGAGTTCTTATTTGAGAATTATTTTTGTAAAATATTTAAATTATAATAATTTAAGGACTCTTGGGTTTATGCCACCCAGGCTTAATGATTTGAGCAAATCATAGCATTGGGGGGGGGTGTTGATTTTTGTCATGACTGTAGTATAGGGAAAAGGATTAAATGTCCTTCTCCACACCACAGCCCCAATCCAGATGGGCCCAATCCTATCTGGTGCTGATGCAACTGCAGTGCAGTCCCGAGGTAAGTGAACAAATGTTCCGTTACTTTAAGGAGGCTTCCATGACTTCACCACCACCACAGAATGCAGCACACACCCCATTGGGACGGCTACATCAGGGCTGGAAAATTGGGTAGGATTTGGCCCACAATGTCTCTTTTAGCATACGTATGTTGTCGTTTGGTCCAAAGTGAAAGTGTTAGCATCAGAGACTACACAAGAGAGACTTCTCAGTGCACTAGTTTTAAATCTGAACATCTTCATCTTCACTGTTTGCCAGAACATTGCAATTTACAAAATAAAACAACCCTCAATAGCACCATGATACTTGCAATATAACCTACCAAAAGGAATACTTTGCTGTCAGGCTTGACTTTGTGTTTTTCCATATATTTTATGAGGCTACTATTGGCATACCTAGAAAGTCAAAGAAAAAAATGTTTTAAACCCATTCCTGCTTATTGTTGCATACATGCAACATTATCTGATACAACTACTAAATAAATTATTGTGTGTGTCCCCCATCCAGGAAGAAATGGGCAATATACTACCAAAATAAGGAACAGGTGTACTATTACTATTACTACATCACATTCAAACATCACATCCTAACACTTTGTAAGCTTTTTAAAAAAATTGGTGTAGATCATCTGTATGTGCTGCAGGACAGCATTTTTTCCTCTAGTTTTTATGGCAATATGTGAATTATAGTTCTTTTTCTCATGGTTGGCATTTTCACATTATAATGATAATGTGGAACACAGTGCCAAAGTATATTCCTGTGTAGACTGTATTGGTACTAATGTAGAGGTGCATTAACTCAGAGTTGTGCGATGCATTATAAAACTTCTACATGGAAGGCACCTGAATTTTAACAACTGAAGGAATGAGACAGTAAAAGGTTGATCCCAATAATCATGCTTTGGAAACAATTACAATTAGTCCTAGAAACAGATATCTTACGTTGTTCTCCTAAAATCTTTTTGAAGTGTAGGATATTCTGGCATCTTCCTAATGTCTTCCCAGTCTTTATCTTTCAAAAGAAAGTAATTGAAAAGTATTAAAATTATAAGGAGAAATATTGTACACAAACAGTAACACTTATTTACTCTCCAGACTTACACACTTCTAAGAAACAAACTTGTTCTTAAAACAAAATCAAAAGTCAATGCTTCTTAGTTACATTAAACTACCTGCAGGAAATCCCATTACACTGAATATGCGATCAAGTTGATCATGGTGAAAAGGATTGCTTGTTTTGATGTCTTCCTGACGACAGTGAAAGATAGGTTCTGATGTCAACAGCTCAGCAAATATGCAGCCAATGGCCCATATATCTAGGAAAGAAAGGAGGATCACTAGTGAAGCATTTAAATATCTTCATTTATTACTTCACTGTATAGGCATGTAAAACAGTATTTATCGCAAAATGATACATTAAAATATGTAGCAAACACGAACAAAAAAAGGAGTAGTTGTGTTGCAGCGGGATTAAATGATTTACAGCCCAATCCTAAATCCCAAGCAGCAATGCAATGGTGCTAGCGTGGCTTCCTTGGCATCACGCTGCTGGAAGTCTCTTTGGGCAACTCAGACCTGAGCCAGCGATATCCCTAGTGCAAAACCGCGTTGCCCTGGGCAGATGGATCAGGCCCAGGAAGGTGCTTGGGATTCAGTGTAAGCCTCCAATCCTGCCTTCTTCTCAAGCCTGACCTTCCCATGCCCTGCCCCTTTCCACCCTCCCCTGTCCAAGCCCCTTGCTGGGCTCATCTACTCTGGCTGCCCTCCCAAGGTCCTCTGGTGCTACTGCAGAATGTTCTGGTGCTACTGCAGAGTTGCTCCTCTTCATCCCTGTGCAGTGTCTTTTCTAGTGGCTGTTGCTGGTGGTATTCTGCATTTTTTAGATTGTGAGCCCTTTTGGGACAGGGAGCCATTTAACCTTACTAATATTTGCCTATAAACCAGTTTATGAACTTCATGTTGAAAAGCGGTATATAAATACTGTTGATTGCTTTACAGCTGCTTTGTGACAGCCTGCACCAGCAGAAAATGCGTTGCGCTTCCTTTAGCCGTTACTCTGAGCCATTGAGTACTGAGCCTTTATTCTGTATACTCTGTACATCCATTACTCTGTACTCAAAGTAAAGACACACTTTGATAGACACTGAAATAGATTAGAAACAAATCTTCCAAATGCTGGTGACAAATAACACTATTCCACTGATTACATAAACCGCATTGGAATAAAGTAAGAAACTTGTGAAAAACACTGTTAATGTTTTCTAGGAAAGATGCACTGCACTCTTCAGTACAGAATGCTCTTCCAAAACTTTTGCTTTTCCAAAACTAGTTCAAGATTTGGGAACTAAAACAGTCAAATTGCAGTTTGAAAGTCTTTCAGTATGTACACATGCATATATACATTGGTAGTATCTTTTATGTTTACTTACATCACATTTTCTCTAGAAACACTACATTGACTTGTGTAAGCTATACAGTATAAAGGGAAAAACTATCGGTATTTTACAAAAGAATAACCTTACCTAGAACATATTTCCTTTTTGATATGTTAAATCAAAAGTGCATTCTTACAAGCTAGCATGACAGCACTTAATAGCTATGAAATTATTGTCTAAATACATACTCAGATAAAAATACAGGGAATATAATCCAAAATTAAAGTTAACCATTATGAGATTTTTGTGTGTGTTTTATTTCAACTATGTATAGATACTGGAACAAACACATGTTTCATCTGAAAGCTGTAGAAATTCCATTTTTTTAAATGTTGAACTGCACCTATTACAAGGTGATTATTAATTCAAATAATTTTCATCAGTCTTTCAAGCTCCATTGCAGGGTTATTTTTGTCACACAGTGGAATTTTTTATAAATGATTTCCAAAGATCTTTGGGGACTAGAGGGCGAGGTAAAAGAGAGAGAATGCAAGAGCAAAGAATCCAAGATGTTGCTTGGCCCCAAAGGCATTTTGAGTCATGAGGCACATAAAGAATAGAAGCTTCTATATATATATGAATTAGCAAAGGACTGGTTGGGTGAAAAAGCGTTTGGAGAGGTTTTGCAAAAACCTTGGGTGTTTCAAAAAGTTATTAAGGAATTAAAAAATGAAGTTGCTGATCTCTTAACTACAATATGTAATTTGTCCCTTAAAACTGCCTTGATGCCTGAGGACTGGAGGATAGCATATGTCTTGCAAATCTTTAAAAAAAAGGAGGATGAGGTACTACTTTTCAACACAAAGTTCACAAAGCGGTTTACAGGCAAATAGTAATAATAATAAAGTTAAATGGCTCCATGTCCCAAAGGGCTTACAATCTGAAAAAAGGCAGACCACCAGCAACATCTAATAGAAAGACTGCGCAGGGGTGAAGAGGGATAATTACTCTCCCCCTGCTAAATGTAAGAGGAACACCACTTGAAAAAGTGCCTCTTGCTCAGTTAGCAGGGGTGAACATAGAAGAAGGTTAACATAGAAGAACAAGCCTTGCTGGGGGAGAATCAACACGGCTTCTGTAAAAGTAAGTCACACCTCACAAACTTTTTAGAATTATCTGAAAAGTTCCAACAGGCACGTGGATGCATGCAAACCTGTGGATACTATATATTTGGATTTTCAGAAGGCATTTGACACAGTCCCTCACCAAAGTCTTCTGAGAGCACAATTCTATACTGCTCTGGAATGGTGAGGCCGACGGGTCTGTGCCGTATTGTAGCACAGTATAGAAGAGGCTAGAGCCTCCCCGTGGCAAGGGCATATTCTATGCGCTTCTTGGATCTGCACCTGCTAAAGATCCGAGGAGACCACGTTGCCCTAATTGGGGACATGTAGCCTTCCAAATGGGCTTAGGATCCCAAATGGGCTTAGGATCCTTATGGCCGAATCCCAAGCCCCGCCCTCTCCTGGGCCGGCACACCTACCAGCCCCCCCACAATCCCCTACAGCCTGCCCAGAATTGCCCTCCCCCCCTCATCCCAACAAGGTGCCTCCCCTGCGCCAACTGGCTTTGGCCGATGCAAGGGAGGTGCAGCACAGAAACAGAGTGGGTGCCAATGGGCAATTTTCATAGTTGAGAGAGGTGAAAAGTGGTGTGCCCCAAAGATCTATCCTGAGACCAGTGTTTTTCAACTTGTTCACAAATGACCTGAAGACAGGCATAAGTAGTGAGGTGGCCAAGTTTGAGGATGACACTAAACTTTTCCAGATTGTGAAGACCTCCTGAAGAATCTCTCTAACCTAGGAGAATGGGTAGCAAAATGACAGATGTGTTTCAATGTTAGTAAATGTAAAGTAATGCCTATTTGGGCAAAAATAAAATAAAATCAAAACTTCACATATAGGCTAATGGGTTCTGAGCTGTCTGTGACGGACCAGGAGAGAGATCTTGGGGTGCTAATGGACAGTTCGATGAAAGTGTCGACCCAGTGTGCAGCGGGGGTGAAGAAGGTAAATTCCATGCTTGGAATAATTTTGAAGGTGATTGAGAATAAAATAGCCAATATTGTATTGCTATTGTACAAAGTGATGGTAAGTAGAGTATTAAGTACAGTTCTGGTCACTGCATCTTAAAAAGGATAAAATGGAATTAGAATAAGTAGAGTAACCAAAATGATTACTAGGCTGGGGCACCTCTCTTAGGAAGAAAGGTTACAATGCTTGGTGCTGTTCAGTCTAAAACAAGGGTCTCCTAATCCTGGCCAGGGGGCCAGATATGGCCCTCAGGGAGCTTCTATCCAGCTCACGGAAAGCCCCTATGAGTCTCTGGCCCTCCTGACCCTGCTGGTGTGGGCTGCACCCTCCAAGCTGTGCTCTGATTGTGTGGAGGGTATTCTAAGGGCCAGGGAGGCTGCATGCAGCCACCCGGGCCCTAAGATTGCCTTCAGAATGTTGAAAATTGTCACTTCCTGGTTTACCCAAATCCTGGAAATGATTCTTTTAGGCCCTCCAAAGGCCTTAGATGGCTTTTTGCGGGTCAGGGAGGCCATCCCAGCCATCAGAACATGCTCTGGCTGTTTCCTTTCCAGTGATCTGCTGGTTCTGAGATATTTACTCCAGCACATTTAAGTAAGCTGCTTGTGAAGTGAGGAAGTGGGAGCCCATTATAGTGTGCGCTATATTTCTGTGATGTGTGTTGGTGCTTGGAGGAATCCTGGAAATTTGAGCATTCATTTATCTAAGTTCAATCTCTAATGTATTTTTTTAAATTTATTTTTCCAGCCCTTGGCACCATGCCAGATATTTGATGTGGTCTAAATGATGTGGGCTAAAATGTTTGGACACCCCTGGGCAAGAAAAAAAGGCGCCTGAGGGGAGACATGATTGAGACATACAAAATTATACAGGGAGTTGATAGAGGGAATCTCTTTTCCCTCTCACACAACACCAGAACCAGGGGACATCCACTAAAGTTGAGTGTCAGGAGAGTTAGAACAAATAAAAGAATTTTTTTTTACCCAGCGTGTAATCTGAGGAACTCCTTGCCACATGAAGTGGTGATGGTGTCTGGTCTAGTTGCCTTTAAAAGGGGGTTGGACAGATGTATGGAGGAAAACTTCATCACAGGTTACAAGTTATGATGGGTATGTTCAGCCTGAGATTAGCTAGTCATTCATCATGAGGGCTGGGTAGAAATTCTTTCTGTTATCCAAACTGGCCATGGATGGCTTTTTTTTTTTTTTTTTTTTTGCCTACCCCAGACTAGTGGGGGAGGGATAGCGTGTTCAGTAGGTTTCATGTTTTAAAAATGGTCACTTGTATTTAATAAAGTTAAATCCTAACCAGTCTGGTGTCTTCTTGGGGGTGGTGTGAAAGTTATAGGCTACCTCAGAATGCCAGACACAGAGGAGTGGCAGCAAGATACAAGTATCTGGTTGTCTTGTGTGCTCCCAGAGGCCACTGTGAGATGTAGGAAGCTGGACTAGATCGGCCCAATGTTGTGGACACCCTCTCTTCTCAAACATGTGTATAGGCCTGACTCCATTTTGATTTCATCCTGGGAGGTACGGGCTGCTGCCCTGCAAAGAGATCACACAGGTGACCCTTAGGAGATAAGGTTAATTCCAGAGCTATTAAGAATTGGTGCCAGGGACATCTGTATGTCTTCTTTCCCCTCAGGGTCTTGCAATGCAAATCTGGGTCTCTGACAAAAGAAGCAGGCAAGTGCAAGTCCTGCCTGAAATTAAGTTCCTATCTGTCCAGGGACCAGACTCACAGCGCAATCCTAGTGTGTGCAGCACCGACACAATGGGATTGAGCCGGCGCTGGCGCGGGCTCACCAATTGGCTGCCCCCCGTCGGCGCTAAGGCCACAGGGCCAGTGCTGCTGGCAGCGCCGGCCCTGTAGCGCCCAGGCAGCACCTCCCTTGCGTCGGTTGAAGCCGGACGGCACAAGGGAGGCACCATGACGGCGTGCCCCAGGGATTGGCAGGAGGGCAGAATGTGGGTGGGATGAGGGCGGGACATGGCGGGTCTTGGATTCAGCCATAAGGCCAAATCCTAGGCCCCTCGGAGGGGCCGCGTGGCCCCGATTTGGGCTGTGCGGTCTCCCCAGATCTGCCTCCGCTCTTTAGCGGGCACAGATTTGAGGAGCGCATAGGGGAGGCTGGAGCCTCCCCGCGGCAAGGGAACGTTCATTCTCTTATCATAGGGGAGGCTTCAGCCTCCCCAACCCAGCGTCGGATATGGCGCTGGACAGCCGGCCTTGCCATTCCGGTGCTGGGTTGGATTGTGCCCTCACCTGGGCAATTCTTTTCAGGCTGAGCCAAGAAGCCTCCCAACCTGAATCTGAAGCAACACACACCTTGCTACACCTATTGTCCAACAGGAACGTTTTGATAATAAGCAATCAGGAGCCCACTCAATCTAATCAAGTCCAGAATTTCCAGATGCATAACTAATGAAGCAGCTCCAAACACCTTTTTTCCCTTAGGAATGTTTTGTTTCCTTTATGTATATTTACCCCTGTTCTGAAAGCAGAACTTGGGAGGGAAGGGAAGGAAGAGGTTCAGGTCAGGTCACTTCAGAAACTAGCTAGAGTATCCCTGCCGCGTCTTTGGAGGCTTCTCTCCCAATCAGGAAGCCTCCTCCATCTTGGGCCCTGCCAAGGACTGCTTTTTGCTCCATCTTCTGGATCCTGGAATCTTGCAGCTCTGCCTCTGTTGCCTATGAAGACGCTGCATCCCTGACCAGCTGAATAGGATAGGTAGTATCTCCCCCCCCCTTTTCTCTTCTGAATCCTCATCACAGCACTTGCTCGATCTCACGCTCTCGCTCTCTCTCCTGCTGTCCAAATACTATTGTTTGCAAGTCCATTTAAAGCTCTGTAACTAAAAAGTGGGTGTAAATGTGCCTTTTACTGGTTACCATACCTCTTTAATAAACTCTATTTTCTTTGAAAAGCTTTGTCTCATGGTTACTGCTAGCCTAATTCTGGGGTTTTCTAGCCCAGATTCTAGCCCTAATTCTAGCCCCACTTTGGGGTTGTTTGCACCACTCAATCACGTCAACGATCCAAAACTGCCACACTGTTGAATTTGACCTCTCGCTAGCTAATTTCCCCCAATTTCAGTTATTTTTGTATGCATGAAATGTGTAGGATACGTATGCATGTGTATAAACAGTGTTGACATGGTGGCCATTTCATTCCTTACGATTAACAGGTCAGTGGAGGAGTGCGGTCAACATCTTGGCCTGATCCAGTGGGGCTTTTCTTATACTCCTGTGTTCTAATGTATTGTTTCCTGCTGTATTACTTGGGTTGTCCCTTGCACAAGAAGTAGAAGAGGCAGAGCAGAAACGAATCCGTATAAACTGGAAGCAAGTATCCCCCTCTGAAAAGCCTACATGCAGGCCATGAAAGCAACAGACCTCTCATAGAAGATACATGTAGCTATAATAATGAGCAGCCATTGATACACATATTATCCATGAATTGGTCTAATACAGTGTATCGCAAACTGTGGGTTGGAACCTACTAGGTGCGAGCCAATTTCAGGTGCGTTCCCATTCATTTCAATTTGCTTTTTATTGTTAATACATTTTGCTACCATGGTATGAGACTGCATTTTGAGAAATGTTATACATCTGTACTTTTAACAGGCTACTATGTACAGTCAGAACTGCAGATTCCAATATCTGTAGGTCCCCCCAAACCTGCGGAGTAGGACAACCAGGACTCTCCAGAGGCAACCTCCCTGATTTCTTTCTTCTCAAGATCACTCACAGAGTTTAGTCTCAGGGAACAGGGTAGCATGTCCTTAATATTACATTACTTTGCTGGATTCTATGTTGCAAATAGAAAAACACAATGTCTTCAGGCAACTTCAAGATCCAAAAAGGGCAAGATTCCACAAAAGTGGCTCTAGAGGGCCCTCCCCATTTTCCAGCCAGTTTCATTTCTTCCCTATGCTGAACCTCATCATTGGGGGAAAATGTGAGCAGGGTGAAATTCAAGTATGTGCAGTAGAAACAGGGCTATTCTCAGTTCTTTGATCGTGGTCTTTGCTTTAAAGTGAAGTCAGAACTAGCTGCTTCACAAAGTATTTTTTGCAAGTGTACAGAGTCTCTAGGCTAGAGACCATATACTGACTCGTCTCACTTCCTTAAATCCAACTTTGGTTATCTGTACTAAGGTCAAGTTGCAGAAAACCCTATCGGAATGGCAAATTATTAAACTGAATTCAACTTCTCAAGAACAGAATTGGTGTGGCAGAAATCAAACAGTTGGTCTCTGGGCTTATAAAATGAACTCTATTTTAGAAGCAAGTTTTACTTTAAATCTTATTTTCTGTCTTTAAACCAGAGCATAATCCAACATAATAGAAAAGCAATAACAAATACAACTGAGGTCCCCTTATTCTACTAGTCGCACCTTCCTGACCACACACATAAATGCAGCAAGATATTTTACAGTTGTCTTTAAAATGTAATACTCTTTAAAATATATGTAGGTCTATATCAATCACAGCTACTACTAGTATATATTTACTAGTTATAATAAAACAGAACGTGACTCATTTTAAGTTAGTAATAAATTTAGAGTGGAAACTTGAAGGAGTAAGTTACCTAGAAAGAGCTATGAGCAGCCTGATAATTTGTGGAACATTTAACATAGCAAGAGGGCTGATAAATAATTTTAAATTCACAGTTATTTGTCAGCTTGCACTGCCAGTTGATCAACATTTTCAACCTCTATTAGCTGTTCTATAGTATCTCCTAAATGTCCTGCATGAAAATATCTGTTATTCATGAGGGTAACTGACACACATTTTGCTTTTCATGTACTGAAATAAGTTAAATTATTGCATGATCTACCAGAATGTAAGCGATTTTAAATAAAAGGTACTGTTCAACAAAATACAAAGAAAACTTAAGGTACTATGCAACGTAACTGTTTACCTGACCAAATAATCCTACACTGAAAGTCCAATCCTACCCAATTCTCCAGTGCTGATGCAGCTGCAATGCAGACCCAAGATAAGGGAACAAATGCAGCAGAGGTTAGACAGTGGGAGTGCTAGGCAGAATTTGAGATCTAAAGACCAATGAGAAACCTTTTAAAAATGTAACTACATAAAATTTACATACAAGCTACGGGCTTTTGAAAACATCACCTTTTTGATGCCAATACACTGAGGAATTTCAGAGCATCATAACAAAGAGTTCCTGACCACAGATGCAATTTGCTGCACATGTATTCCCCTTCAAGCTGAACTTCAAAAGAAAGAACGGCTTATTAATAAGTTATTATCAAATAACATAAGCTATCTTATGAGAGTTGTGTAATTTAGATTAATGTTGTGTGTTATTACAAAGGGATTTCAAGCTGTAGCTTGAGAGTTGCATTATATCACAGAAAGAATGTTCATGTAATAAGCACTGTCGTTGCAAAGGTGATTCTCTCTTATATGAGTAACTCATTAACTTTTTAGCTTCAGTGTTCATAATGCTATTGGCAAGTCTAGACACAGGAGGCACATGAACATGTTATGGCTGAAGACTTGTTCTCTTGAACCTTCATGTGGCTGCCCTGATACACGAATCCATCCAACTGTGACTTCCCTCTAGATCTGTTCTGAACTAAATCTTACCAACGCTTCTCTAACTTGCTCTCACATATATTGAACAGTCTCCTTATCCTTGCTCATCAACCACCATTCATGACTTTCTGCATTTTTTTATTTTTTTTTAGAATTTACTGTATTTTGTTTTTTGATTTATGGCACACAGCCCACACATATTTTTGCCCTGGAAATGTTCATGCTATAGATGCCTGAGTGGGGACATGATTGAGACATACAAAATTATGCATGGGATGGATAATTCACAATACCAGAACCAGGGGATATCCACTAAAATTGAGTGTTGAGAGAGTTAGAATGGATAAAAGGAAATACTTTTTTACCCAAAGTTAATTAAGCTGTGGAACTCCTTGCCACAGGAGGTGGTGATGGCATTTGGCCTAGGTGCCTTTAAAAGGGAATTGGACAGATTTCTGGAGGAAAAATCCATCGTGGGCCATAGGCCATGATGGGTTGTGCAACCTCCTTACGTTAGTAGTAGGCTACTTCAGAATGCCAGGTAGGGAGTGGCAACAGGATGCAGGCATCTTGTTGTCTTGTGTGCTCCCTAAGGCATCTGGTGGGCTACTGTGAGATACAGGGAACAGGACTAGATGGGCCTTTGGACTGATCCAGCAGGGCTCTTCTTATGTTAGGGATATCCCATTTTCTGAACATTCAAATTGTTGTATTTCCCATTTGGGAAAATGTGTTATGTTTCCAACACTATTTATTTATAAATTTGTGTCCTGCTTCATCTCCTTAATAGGCACTCAAAGCAACCGTTCAATAATGCATTCAAAACATAAACATACAAATGCAAGTACAGCTCCATTTGTGGCTGCGTTTCAGTGACATATTGTGGCTGTAGTTTATGCCTGAGAACATTATGCATCTTCCCTTCATTCAACCACTTTCCCCTACCAGCAGAAAACACTAATATTCTGGAAGTGGGAAGGCGTCTTGAATGAAGCACTCTGCTGCCTCTTAGCCATCTCTCTTCTGAATGTGCACTCAGCACTGGCAGGCAGCTTCCTAACATGTTAGAAGCCAACACC
Source organism: Lerista edwardsae (assembly GCA_029204185.1). Taxonomy (NCBI): domain Eukaryota; kingdom Metazoa; phylum Chordata; class Lepidosauria; order Squamata; family Scincidae; genus Lerista; species Lerista edwardsae. Next base: position 7,393 of record JAJKFI010018426.1, on the reverse strand, counting down.
TTGGGAGACTCTTAAGAACATAAGAAAAGCCCTGCTGGTTCAGGCCCAAGGCCCATCTAGTCCAGCTTCCTGTATCTCACAGCGGCCCACCAGGTGTCCCAGGGAGGCACGAGACAACAAGATGCTTGCATCCTGTTACCGCTCCCTTGTACCTGGTATCAGTAGCCCTTTGTAAGGAGGTTGCACAATCCATCATTGCCTATAGCCCACGATGGACCTTTCCTCCAGAAATCTGTCCAATCCCCTCTTAAAGGCATCAAGACCAGATGCCATCACCACCTCCTGTGGCAAAGAGTTCCACAGATTAACTACCCGCTGGGTAAAAAAGTACTTCCTTTTATCTGTTTTAACTCTCCCAACAATCAGTTTTAGCGGATGCCCCCTGGTTCTGGTGTTTTGAGAGAGGGAAAAGAACATCCCTCTATCGACTTTATCCCTTCCATGCATTATTTTGTATGTCTCAATCATGTCCCCCCTCAGGCGCCTTTTTTCTAGGCTGAAGAGCCCCAAACGTTGCAGTCTTTCTTCATAAGGGAGGTGCCCCAGCCCCGTAATCATTTTTGTTGCTCTCTTCTGCACCTTTTCCAGCTCCACTATGTCCTTTTTGAGATGCGGCGACCAGAACTGGACACAATATTCCAGGTGTGGCCTTACCATCGATTTGTACAATGGCATGATAATATTGGCTGTTTTATTCTCAACCCCTTTTTTAATTACCCCAAGCATGGAATTGGCCTTCTTAATTGCTGCCGCACACTGGGTCGACACCTTCATATGGAAGCATCTCTAATGGGAGATTGTGTTTCCTCATTGTCTGGACCCCTCTAATTGTCAGGGATTGGGTCCTGCATGTCAGCAACATGTGCCAGCTCCTCCAAGTCTGGTCCTGGGTGTCACTTCGGGTCATGGCAGGTGCAAAAGAAGGTTTGGAGCTAGTAACAAAGTACATCTTCCATGGGAGGGGCTTCTATAACTTGGACTCAGCCATAGTCTTCCCCCATCCCAATCCAACACATGTTAGATACTGGAGGACTTCTCTGAAAGATCTTAACATTTAAGTAGATTCATAAGGAAAGAGGCAGTCCTTCATATTCCATGGTCTGAGATGTTCAAGGCTTCGAAGGTCAAACCCAACACAGAATTATGTGAATTATGTTTGGAAACAATCTAAGACCCAGTGCAGTTCTTGCAACAAGGGTCCTCTCATATCCTGCAAGCTAAACATCTTATCTAAACATATTTCTCCCATAACAAATACAACATGAAGATAATTAACATTGTGGTAAACAAAAAGGAAGATGGTATTGTCTGGACTTAGAAATAGTATGAAGATTTTAATGTTATCATGCAGAAAAGAAAGTCATGACTCAAGAGAAAAAAGAACATCTTTATAATCCGATTAAAACCCTTGCTAACTGGGCAAAGATGCACCTTTTAAAGTGGTAATCCTCTTGTATTTTGCAGGGGGCAGAGCGACTGTTCCTCTTCACCCCAGAATAGTATCTTTGCCAGGGGGTTTTTCTGGTGTGTCAGTGGTTTTTTTTTTTTTTTTTTTTTTTAAGATTGTGAGGCCTTTGGGGACAGGGAACCATTTATTGATTAATTTTACTATGTAAGATAGTAAAATGTGAACTATTGTTGATTACTGTTTATTATTATTAATAATACACTGATTATGGAAGCGAAGTTTCTGGATTTCTGTTTTTGAATTTTCTATTACATTTTAAATATCTGCATAACTGAGAGAGAGAGAGAGCACACACATGGACACAATCTCTCCCCAGCCATGCTTTTTTTGTTTTGTTCCCCCGGACCTTCACATTTCTAGGTAAGAGTACTACAGCAAAACTCAAAGAACATGACCCTTGAAGGCAGAACATCCGAGATATTAAAAGCTACGTTGCATGGAGCCAAAATGTGAATGCTAAAAAGGGAAAGGTACGTGCCAGTGATGTAATGGATGCAGATAATGGTTCTGGAGGAATGTGAGGCAGCTCAGTCGATGGGATAACACTGATGGAAAATTTAAGATTATAACTAATTGCCCATTATGGTGCCTCACATTCTAAATCTGCACCAGTACAGTATTGACACAAAGTTCTTAGACTGTTACAATGACTGGAAATAAAGATCTGATTTTTCAGCAATCTCTATGAAGTATGACTGAATGAGAACGCTCTGCCTTGTTTTTACTGGTATGGAAGGCCCTTTGATGGAGGTAGCAAAGAATTACAATTGGATATACCCTATTACAAATATATTTATGCTGAAATACCCTGAATCAGTTGTGCATGTAGCTTATGCATGCCTTAATTGGAATCTGAAATACTTCTCATTTTTGAAATGTACTAATGTTTTGCACGTGTGTTTTGAACTTGCCATTATTAAGAGATCCAAACACTGACATATTCTACAGGTTTAGATGACAAAAATCCGAAGTTGTTATTCTAGGAATTAATAAGGTAAGTCATTTCGCCAGGTCACCAACTTACCAATGGCCTTTGTGTAGTGCCTCGCACCAAGTAACAGTTCTGGGGCTCTGTACCAAAAAGTTACAACAACTGGATCCAGATCTGCCAGTGGCTTCAGAGGAGAATTGAATAACCTTGCAAAGCCCATATCAGCTGAAAAATGAACAGTATTTTTAGACAGAAGATAAAGACTTCTAAAGTAAACAGTACACTGCCACTCTTCTTGTTCTTCCTATCTCACTTACCTCTCACTGAGTGGACTGAAAGGTATGTCACAGACCCACAGACAATCTTATCCTCTAGTGCAGTAGGATTCAAAGTGGTGGGTCATGACCCACCATTGAAACTTTAAAAGGGCCATTTCCCCTTAAGGGGAGAGGGCCAGGAATAAGTGCCCTGATGGCGCTGCAGTAGGACCAAAGTAGGACTTTGAAGACCACTGCTCTACTGTACCGGAGCCCCTCCAGACTTCCTCATAGGCTCTCCTTTGGGCTCCTCTTTGCCCTATTAAGCCTCTGTGTTCTGGCAGGAATGTTCAGGGCTACCTCCAAGAAAGCAATGTATGTGCATGAGTTCCTGCTACTAGCTACTAGAATTGAGGACAATACTGAATGCATTGCCACACAAAGTACATCATAGTTTCTCCCTGGCATCTCACTGTATTCAGGTTACTTCAAGTGCTCACTACTAAAAGTTCCAACTGATTGTTCCACTTAAATTTAATTTGTTCCTTTAAATTTAAATTAGGCATGCTGACAGCAGATTGGGATCTACCATAGTAAATCCTGCAGAAGACTCTTACAATGACTGAAATTTTAGAGCAAAAGAACTACTAGAAAAATGTAAAAAGGTCTCAGAAGCGCTCACTGACAAACTCTTGTCCTAATATTTTGTCTTCGTACAACATAGTTGGTATTCTACTTTACATTGGTATCAACCATAATTGTATCATCAGATACATATTTTAAAAACCACAAATTATGCCAAAATGTCCTGACTTAATTGCACCATAAATCATAAATAGAAATCTAACCAACTTCTTACTGTCTGAACATGTGCTTAATGTAATCCCAATGGCATCAGTGAGGTCACAGCTCAGATGAGTCTGGATAGCAGTACTGCTAATACTGATAAAAAGTCCAGGAGACTAACAAATTCTGCGGGCTTCCTAGAAGCCCTTTTCTGTAGGAAAAAGGGATGCTGTACATAATGGATCTTTTATCCAATCTGAGTAGCTCTCTTCATTTGTATTTGACATGAACTTTCATATGCTGGAGTATACTTCAGCACTTCCCAAACTTACTTCCATTGCAATACCCTCCATGCTGCAAATGCAGTGCTCAGAACCCAGAAGTAAGTGGTGATGACACGTTACATCATTGCCAGTTACTTCCAGTTTGGAGAGACCATGGCGCATCCCTACAAACAGTAGTAAGAGGCTCAGGGCAGACTATCTCAAGCATGTAAAAACTGTGCGGAGTTGCGCCTGCTCAGCTGATCCACTGTTTATAGGGTCACTCCACTGTGTCGCTGCTGGGCAGCAGGTGTCACATGATGCCCTAGGGTATCACAACACACTCTTTAGGAACCTCTGGTGTATCTTCATCTAAAACATAAAATAGTAGGTGTACATATATACACCAGCAGTATGAAAAGCAATTTTACAAATACAGAATAAAATGCATACGATTAGAAATGGAAAATATGATCAGAACTATGAGCAATCAAATAGGTGTGTCTCACTCCAACAGTAACCAGAGGGCTCTTAGTCATTTTTGATCCAAGCTCACATATGTAATTCTTTGAAATTAAGATGGATAATTTTGCAACTCATGCCAAAATAAAGCCTGACAAGTTTGGAAACATCGACCATACTATACATATTCTCCTTGCTGCATTCTAAATGTAAACATAAGTGATTGTTACCCCAGCTAAATTAAAACGCTTATGAGCCACTGGTTTTCTTATCAGCAGATCGGAAGTCAAATCATGCTATGTTATGATGCTGGTTGCTCATTCATAACTTGAACTAAATTACTCATTCTACAGATCTTAGAATAACCATATGTGAAAGAGAGAAGATATATGCTTCATGATACTACAGGGTCTAGAAACGTGCTCTCAAACACCATACTAGTAATGGAGGCTCAAAAAACAACCCATTAAGCCAAGGTTGATACTTTATATTGCAGTGATAAAGTCTTAGCATGAAGAGCACATGCGTCAAGATTGAAGAACAGATTTAGAGATGGGTAATGTACAGAAGACAGCCTTGGTCACGGAGTGCTAAGGAGTTTATCTGCATGCAACTGCTCATAGGATTGCAACTATCACATGCTCTCCACTCTCTGGGAGCAGCAAGGTGAAGGTCATAAGATCAGGCTGGTTTCCTGGACTCATTAGGCTTACCTTATCCTGTTTAAAATAAATGTGGTTTTTCTAACATTACCAGGGATGCGCATGTTAACATTGCAGTATCTAAGTAACTTTAAATCTTCCAGTGAGTTTAAACTGGCTTTTGACTATACTGCAAAATTTGTCTAAGTGCCCTGAATGAATCTCTTTTAAAAGTAGCAGTTACATTTCTAAATATATATTTTTGAAACACTTACCTATTTTCACTCGTCCTCTTTCAGGGCCTTCTCCCATTACCAGAATATTTGCTGGTTTCTGGAAAACAAGAAGTAAAATATTGACTGACTCCTGATGAAACATTAAGTGTAGTCTCCCTCACACAGTGAAACTCTCAAAAGCGTTCAGAGCATGGGATCACTTCTGTCTTCTGAAACATCATTGAGATTTTACAATAATCCCGCTACAGTAGAACTCCAACAGTCCAACACTTTACCCTCGAGAATTCCCAATAGCCAAGCATCAAAATCTAGCCAGAAGAGCATCCAGCTCAGGAGTGGACTCCCAACTTTGCAGGCCCATGCACAGACCCAGGCAGGTAACAGAAGCTCCTTACAGAAGCCCAAGTAGTATGCAGTAAAGTAAGACGTACAGGTCCAGACTCCGTACCCACTGATTTGGTATCCACAAGTTTAACTATCCACAGGGGAGTACCAGACCTGAGCTCCCGAACACAACTGGAGGTGTTCTCTGGTCATGTCAGGGAAGCTTTCCAAGGCCTGCACACACAGCCTCTGCAGGCCTCAACACCCCTGGAGGTGCCAAAAGAGCGTGTCAGAATCAGAAGTGCTCTTTCTGCACCTTTCTAGAAACACCATGGGTGTTCTAAGCTCAAAAAAGCTGTGCACTGTCCTCAGCCAGACTTGTTGGTAATTTCCAGGGCTATAATTTCCACAGGCTAAGAGCCACGTGCAAGGAGTCCTTTGGCTCTTCACCTTTTGGCTCACACCTCTGGTGAAGCCTGTTTGATACCTGTAAATGGCAGATAGGCAGAAAACAGCAATCGGGTCCTCCTTTCCCAACTAGCCAGCTGCGGCCACTCAGTTCATCTTCTCTCTCCCTGCCCCCCCCCTCAGGCCTCCAGTCTCTGGCAAAGCAAGTGCTAGTTGATACCAATTCAAATGTGGCCACAGTGCTACCACAATGTAATGTAAGAGCTTAGCTCCAAGTAGTGCAAAAACAGCGCACTGTCATCAGCTACCAATCATGTATTTCAACCAGGGGCGGTTCTAATTAGAACCGCGCCCATGGCAGGGGCTGAAAGGGCGCCCCCCCGCGACATCATGACGTCACAACGTCATGACACTGCGGGGGTGTGGCTTCCCTCCTGGCTCGGAGGGCGGGGAGTAGCCGCCCTCCGAGCCAGGAGGGAAGCTGCTGAGGCGCGCTCTCCGGGGCGGGGGTTTAAAGCACGCTTTAAACCCCCGCCCCGGAGAGCGCAGCAGCGCCCGCTCCCCGCTCTTTCTGCCGGGACGCGCGGGCACTTTAAAGTGCCCCTTCCCCTTCCCCTTGAGAAGCGGGAGGGGGCACCAGGTGGCAGCGCCGCGTTCTCCTCGCTCCGGCTGGGCCAGCCGGAGCGAGGAGAATGCGGCGCAGGGTCTGGTCGGGAGTGGGCGGGCCGTGGGCGCCATTCTGGGGGGGCGGGCGCCAAGCGAATGGCGCCCCCCGCAAGATGGCGCCCATGGCTCGTGCCACCCCCCGCCACACCCTAGAAACGCCCCTGATTTCAACAGAAGCTATATCTACAATTAATCTGAGACAGGTGAGCCAAAAATAAAGCCACAGAATACAAAAATTAAGTTTGTCAAGGTGTGATAAATTGAAGGCAGGATCTGTGCAGTTGTAGCCACACATGTCCAGGAGGCAGAACAGCCTGTTCACTGAGAAGTGACCTATGCACAGTTGGAGGCCTGTCAATCTAGTCTGTGCAGAAAAGATTATTTGGAAACGTATGTTTAATGAATATTCCAAATAAGATGAGTCTTATCCATAAAAATTATGGCCAATGGATTAATGAATACGTTGACTTCAGAAACACTGCAGTTTTACTTGCTCTGTCTGGGCTGCATTGTTGCCAGCTGTGTTTGCATACAGGAATAAGGTTTACCACTACCTACCTACACAAGGGACGTGGTGGCGCAGCGAGTTAATCCGCTGTCGCTGGGCTTTCAACCGCAAGGTTGGGAGTTCGAGACTGCGTGACGGAGTGAGCTCCCGTTGCTTGTCCCAGCTCCTGCCAACCTAGCAGTTCGAAAGCACCTAAAATGCAAGTAGATAAATAGGGACCACTTTGGTGGGAAGGTAACGGCGTTCCGTGCGCTACGGCGTAGAATCATGCTGGCCACCATGATCGGACAAAAACGCCGGCTCACAGGCTTTGAAACGGAGATGAGCACCGCCCCCTACAGTCGGTCACGACTAGACCATTCGGTCGTGGGGAAACCTTTACCTTTACCTACACAAGGGGGGGGGCGAGTGGGCAGGACCTGCCAGTTCAAAATTCAAACCAA
>JAJKFI010018425.1:0-37127 GCA_029204185.1 Lerista edwardsae | reverse complement strand
GTGTGTGTGTGTGTGTGTGTGTGTGTGTGTGTGTGTGTGTGTGTGTGAGAGAGAGAGAGAGAGAGAGAGAGAGAGAAATATCCCAATCTTTTCTGGACATGATTGGGAATGCCAGGGATTCAACAGGAAAGCTGTAACAACTGAGTGACAACCTCCCTTGGAAGATCAAAAAAATCATTGATAAAATGCTAAGGGACCAATAATTTCAGCTTGGCCACCAGGTTATTTCTTTAATTCTGAAATACAATTAAATTGGAAATTGTTGAAATTAGAAAAGCAGTAAGGGTGAAGACAGCTTATTGTATGTCTAGGACAACTATCATTTTGTTTAAGGAAATTGAGAACGATTTGAATACAAGTACCCCTCTCCCAACTATATGGATTAGAATCTGATTGAAAAGACCTTCAAAACTGAGAGATGCAACCCTGAAAGAAAACTGACACAAAATTATGTTCCAATGGTACCTGAACCCATCTGATGCAAAATCTAAAAAAAAAAAAAATCTGTGCAAATTGTTAAGAGGTATAATAAAAAGCCAGTAGTTTTTATGTATAATGGTTAGATTGGGGGGGGGAATGACTTTTTCAGGCTCCTGTTATTGCCATAATAAGAAATGCATTAACATATGACCTTCAGGAGGCCTACTGTGTTACTTTTGAATTATTTGAAAGGACAGATTGAAGTATGTGATATCAAATTGGAGCAAATCTATTGTGTGCTGCAAGGATCTTCATAGCAGCAAGATAAGAGAATAAGATGAATGTGTTCAGAAATACGAAAAAAACCAGAAATAGTTCAATTAAATCTGGTTAGAATGAGGTGTACCCTATTGTATCTGGATATGTAATTGTCAGAGCAATGTCGTGGTGAATTCTATATTGAAATATGGCACATAAAAAAATCTTGCCTGTGGGTCCAAGTAACTAATAAAGGGCAAGATTGCAGTGCTCTGAATCTGTACAACTCCTTATTTTTGGCATGATTTTGCCCCTTCTTCTACAACCCCCAGCCCATGCCACATTTCATGCCACTGTTGGGGTTGCCAAACCTCAGCAGCATTTTTTCAGGGGAGCTTAGGAATGTCAAGAGGGAGATGGGGAAAGTGTATTCCAGCAGTATATCTTTCACTACTGTTATGCTCCGAACACAAACCAATGTGGTAGAGGCCAGTGTGTAGGATTTTGTATTTGGATTTATACCCTTTGGCTAAACTTTCATCCTAATATGGTCTCCTCAGGGTAAGGAAATATTTTTCCCTTACCCTGTATTGAGCCTCAGCCTGCCCTATGGGGCTTCTGCACCATTAGCTGGTCCAAGAAGCCGTGTGTAATGGCAGGAAGGTCAGGAAGGGGGTTAGGATACGGCAGAGGAGGCTTCTGTTGGGCCTGTTCCCCCCCGTCCAGAAATGCCCCTTCCCCATCTCCCTGCCACCCTCCCCATGCACAAGCCTACTTGCTCCAGCTGGCGCAGCTCCTGGATGCAGTGCTGCTGGGCCAACACAGGCCTTTACACCAGCACTGCCGGCTCTCAAGTAATTGCAAGCATGGTTTACAGCACATTTGCAACACTCCAAAATCAGGGAAAGCTGCAGGGACACTCTGACATCAGGAACAGCTGCACCAGCTCAGGCCGACATTAGAACTGCGCTATGAGTTGACTTACAGCAGTGGCTGGTGCCCAGGGGCACACTTGCAGGGGTGCCATCCCCCCACTTGGAGGTGACGCTCCATCCCCGCACCTGCTACCACCCCTAGGAGATGTTCTTGGGGCTGGAGAGGCCGCATGCAACTTCACCGTTCCTCAGAATGACGAAAACCATCACTTCTGGAAGAGATTATTTTCAACCCTCAGGGGGCCTTCTGAGGGATGGAAGGTCTTCTGGAGGCCAAAAACCATCACTTCTGGTTTTTGGTTAAAAACATCATTGCTGATATGAATACAGGTGTGCGTTTTATCATAGTTCTGCCTAAGAATATGCTAAGATTAAAGCACAAGAATAGATAGTCTCAACATAATTGAGTCTCCAGTAGCCAGGGAGAGTGTGTTTATACAACAAAAAGGTGTTAATGAGATCTCCAGAAGCTTGCCTGCGAACAGCCTGCAGAGTGTCTGTTTACACATCGAAGAAGTGTTAATGAGATCTTGCAGGCATGCTTCTGAAGACCTCATTAGCACCTTTTTGTTGTGTAGATATTTGCTGCTACAGGCAGGCTATGTAGCTGTTCAGTCGCTAAGTCGCCTCCGACACAGGCAGGCTATGGGGAGACTCTTAATGCAATCCACAGCCTGCTGCTACAGCCAGCCAGTGTCCATTTACATAAGAACAGGCTGTTCGCATAACAACCTAATCACATTACCTGTACAGCGCACACCTATACCTTTTAGTTATGGGTTTTGACATCTCCTTATTTTATTTTATTTTATTTTATTAAAGACTGCAACCCCCAAAATCACTTGCTCTAGAGAAGCCTACTGTAGTTTGGGCACTAAATAAACATATGGCTCAGATCTGCACAACTTGTAATCCAGAAAGCTGAACACAGCTGCTATAAAGGTCTTTTTTTCTACCACATGTGCAGTCTAACATAACTCCATCTTGGTTTCTGTCTGGCAATCCTGGGAGCTCGGCAATCCTTGCTCTGCAAGGGGGCAATGTCAGGCTGATTTCTTAGAAGCAGTTATGCTAATTAATGGCCATTAGGGGAAGGAAGGCTGTGGCACTGTGAGAAGTCTGTGTGTCTCTTCTAAGGCAATGGTTCCCAAACTTACCTGGGTCACAACACACCTGCAGCCTCTTTTTTCCAGTTGAGTCAGGGAGGCACCACCTTGGATTTCAGAAAACCTTTCGAGATCCAAGATAGTGGTACCCAGGAGAATAGGTAGGAGGACCACTGGGACATCCTGCAATGCCCTTGTGAGTGTGCCACAACACACTGAGGTGGTGCACTTTGGGAAGCCTTGAAGGTCTTGCAAATCTGACAAACTGCTGCAAGCACAACTCCTGCTGCATAATAAATTAAGTTTCAAATTGCCCAGAGGCTAGGCCAGTCTTTCCTATTTGTATGCCAAGAATCATCTCCCTTCAAGGACCACAGCCTGGGTGCAGCACACACCCTGCTATGCCTTTTGTTTCTCAAGGACTTCTCTGACTGGGGTGCAATCAAGCTTGTATGTGTTCACACAATTCAGTCCAGTTCAGGAAACTATGCTGCATACCCAAAGAGAAATGCCAAACTCCTTTGTCTGCTCAGAAATGCTTGTTTCCTTGTGCAAAATCTTGTAACTGCTCCTGCTCTGAAAGCAGTACTTGGTCATTTCTCCATCCCTAGGGAGGTGTCCACTCTCAGCCTTTTTGTCAGTTCTAAACCTTCTAGTAGTGTTCATGTAGTGTGTTTTGAGGCTCCTTTCTCCATAGAAGCCTCCTCCATTTTGGGTCATTTCTCTCCCCAGTAGAGGTGTCAATGTAAGCATTATTCTTCATCTTGTCTCTTGCCAGGATGCCCATCCTGCTGTTCATTTTGATGGTTTCTTCCTCCCTCCCCCCATTTTAGTGGTGCTTTCTTCTCTGCTAAAATCCTCTACATTTCTGCTTGGCAGTGCTATCTTGCAAGTCAGGAAACCTCTTGCTCTGACAGCAGCCCTCATCATTGGAGGAGTTATCTTTCTAGCTCCAAGGAGCACCTTTTTGCTGTATTTTTCTTTCCTGGAACCTGGAATCGTGCAGCCCTGCCCTTGTTACTTCAACAGACTTTACTCAAAACCTGGCCAGAAGACTAGGATTGATAATCTACCCTTTGATCCTCCCCACACTCTTTGAACTTCGTAACAGTTCTCTCCCTCTCCACCCCAAGTATTTCATTCATTTCCAACCATCTAAAGCTCTGTAACTGATTTCCTAAGCCAAGTAACTGAAAGTAAACATGCCTCTTATTTGCCTGTATTCTTTAATAACTATCTCAGTGGTTCTCAAACCTTTTAGCACTGGACCCACTTTTTAAAATGACATTCTGTCAGGACCCACCTAGCTTTAGAAAAAAAATTGATCTAGAAATACATTTGTAAGTAATATTTATTTATTTGCAAAAAACCCCACCCTTGATCCATTTATCATAATGAGGCAGTCCTAATGAACAGCTTCATGACCCAGCCTTCATGTGCCCCACTATCTGTCATGACAGGACAAAAAAGGCAGAAAAAAGACACTCAAAACATTTACCTCCCTACATTTCCACAAGCTTGCAAACTGCAGGAGTTCCATCTGTTTATAGATACAGATACCTATTTTTGAATACCCTCAGGGTTTGAGGCAATTCATTATCTGATCTTTCCATCGCCTATGTTTTCATTGGAGGCTCTGTGGGACCCACCAGAAATTGGGTCACGACCCACAAAGTGGGTCTCTCAACCCAAAGTTTGAGAAACGCTTTTCTTTTGAAAAGCTCGGTCTCGTGGTCACTGGTAGCCTAATTTTGAGGCACTTTGAGGTGGTTTACTCCACTTACCCACATCAACGATCCCAAAAATGGTCAGATACTGCTAAATTTGACCTTTCATTTTAGAAGTATTGCTAATTCTCCCAATTTGGTTCTGCGTGCATGCGTGCGCGCGCACATATGACATGTACATGTGAATGAGCAGTGCTGGCAACATAGCCCATCAACCACGGAAAATGACACCCCTTTCAGGGACACCATAAAAGTCCCATTATTATTCTCTTGGGATTTACTTTTCAGTTTCTGAGGGTTGACTGCCTTGGCATTTAGTATTGACGCATCAATGAGGGAAAAGGAAAACTGAACAAATACTTTGATGCCAGCTGTGATGAATCTTAATCTAGAGCAGTGGTTCTCAAACTGTGGGTTGGGACCCACCAGTGGGTCGCAAGCTGATTTCAGGTGGGTTGCAAAGCATCAAGAGCAGCCATACTGAAAATATGTGAAATGGGGGAGGGCTGGAAAGGGTTGTGTGGTTGTTTTGCTTGTGTAAAGGTTGTGAGTAGGCTTTTTTTCCCCCTTTCTGATACACTTTGCTATTGGAATGTGCTTGAGAAATAACCCAACTTATTGCTGCATTATCAGGAAAAGAGCAGGCTCTGGCATCACAATGGCAACACTTCCAGCCACGTCATGGAACCCAAACAGATTGTTATTCTAAAAAGGGGGTCCCGGTGCTAAAAGGTTTGAGAACCACTGATATAGAGGCTTCTAAAAACCAGAATGAAGAATTGGATTGAAAAGGATATTAAAACAAAGATCCAAACCATTCAAACCATGCTGAATGTGAACAAACAGAATTTCAGGGTCTGGCAGCCTGATTCAAGAGCTTGCTGTGCCTAGGCTTGGCTGTACTGATATTTCAGTCACAGCTTCTAACACTGAAAGGTATTGCATTCTTAAACACTTATCTGTGATACTTAGTACATAACAACTCTGCATGACACTTTCACATGACTACTGTTGCAACTATTATAGCAAATGAAGTCATGTGGATTGGCCCTACTTTAGGGCTGATTCACAAACCTGCATATGAAATTGCAACAAGTTGGATCATATGAACCATGGATCCAAATTGCACATCAGTCATGTTCTACCCATCATGAGCTGGCTGAATTCTTGCACTCAGCTTGGCAATCTGGATACGAGTTGCCCACTCTTTTACACTCTGTATACTGTGGTGAGTGAAGCCTTTCCCAGCATGAAGTTAGTAGGAAAAGCTTCACCTTCTTAATTTTGCATGCCAGGCTGATGTTAAGGAGGTAGAGCACTCAGATGACTGCTGTAGCTCACCACAAGCTCAGGAAATAACTTTTCACTTTGTGAAAAGGATCATATACACCAGTCCTCTGACACAGAACATACCAAACATGAATTGGTATGTGTGGAAAAATGCTTTGTAATAAGATCATCTCGCTGTAGCAGATTCCAAGGCTGCAATCCTATACCCATTTACCAGGGAATACATTTCACTGAACTCAATGGGGCTTCCTTCTGAGTAGACAAGCATAGGATAGCACTGCAGTTCACTTCTGCTTGACCCCTCAAACGAAACAAAGGCATACCTGATAATCCGAAGGCATGACAGGCCCGCCTGAATTAGTGCCTGAAGGCCCTATGCGTGGTTTCTTATTTGGAGGCACCTGGTTGAGGCTGGAGTCCTGGCTATGCTGGAGACCAGCCCCAGTGCCGCCACCTCCTGCTCCACCACCCCCTGCAGTTCCATTTGTCTGGGTGCTGTTTTGTTGCTGCTGCTGAGGTGCTGCTTGCTGTTGCTGCTGAGGTGCTGTAGGTTGCTGATGTTGGTTCTGCTGCTGTTGATTCTAGGAGATGGAAGGGGAAAAAACAGAGTTGGCATAGTTGTACAAAAGCCCCACAGGCAGTGATAAGCATGTTGATAAAGAGATTCCAGACTACTTAGAAATACCAGCCTTGACTGCATCCTAGGTATTTCAACATAGTTTACTTCCATGCTACCTTTTAAGACCTACAGCACTTTACAAGTGGGGTGGGGTTGTTTTGACAAGGGAGTTATAAATTTAAGCAAAAACTCCAGTTCACAAAGGTCTTTCTCCCATGAACTAAAATCTCTTAGTTGTCTTGAAACTGAACCAAGCCAAACCATAACAGTTACAAAAACTGGTAACTAATTCAAAATAAATGGTTCTCTAGTCAGAAGTTTGGTGGGATCTTTAGCAAGCAAAGACTTCTTTCTTCTAACCCCTGCTAACTGAGTAAAAGGCACTTTTTCAAGTGGTGTTCCTCTTATATTTAGCAGGGGGAGAGTAATTGTCCCTCTTCACCCGAGCACAGTGTCTTTTCTAGTGACTGATGCTGGTGGTTCTTGTTTAGATTGTGAGCCCTTTTGGAACTGGGAACCATTTAACTTTATTATTACTATTTGCCTGTAAACCACTTTGTGAACTTTGTGTTGAAAAGCAGTATATAAATACTATTGATTGATTGATTCTTCAGCCTACAGATGGAGGTCAGGCTATATTTCCCAGGAAGTTGTGAAAAAAGTTACCGGTAAGTAGGTTTTGGGATTGGTAGCTTTCCTGAATTTATCAAATATAAAGTAATTTAACTAAACTTGGAATTTCTAAAGACTTGTATTCCAAGTGATGCGTAGCATGATTTTTTTTTAATCAAAATGGTTGCCTACTCCTAGATAGCAGAAAAGCTTCACAGGCAGGTGATAGCATATATTATATTGGAGCGTAGGTAATGTACTTGCTGTTTAGAAGCCAACTGACCAGTTGCTACCCAAAAGAATAAATAGATCTAAACATGATTGGGGAAAAAAATTGAAGGAAACATTAATAAACCAGAGAGAACATTACAGTCTCTGAGGACACACTGTTGCTGAACTGAAAGTCACTATTCATCAACAAAGAAACTTCATCAGAGTGAAACTGCTAGTTATAATTTATCAAAAAACAAAAAACAAAACCTGATTCTCCCAGGCTTCAATTAGCGCAATGGTTTCCTGGCACATTACATGTGCTAACAAAACCCATCTAGTCTTGCTAACAGCACTTACAGCTGTTGTCATTGTGGTTATGGCATACATTTACATGGTCATTTGACCCCACTGTTTACATTTCACCCCTTTGTCTTTATATCTGTGTGTTCCTGTGTGTGTGTGTGTGTGTGTGTGTGTACACAAACACAACTGCCAACTGAGGATACCACTTCATGCGTTTGATGAAGTAGATGGTACTCCACAAAAGTGTATGCTACAATACAGTTTTTAGTCTTCAAGGTACCACAAGACAATGTTGTTTTTGCTACAACAAACTAACATGGCTAATCCCCATTAGAGGGCTATTTTACACGAAGAAGAACCTGTGTATCTGTGTATCACAATTTAATAATGGATTTTGTTCAGTATAAAGCTGCAAAACCAATAATTATAAAAAATATTGGGGACTGGTACACCGACCATAAATTCACCTTATCTGAATGCAATGAACACTTCTTACCACCTCATTGGGAATTGAGAAAGGTAGCTCAAGAGCACTATTCTCTGCACCTCATAACCTAATAATAGGTGTGCCCCAGTATCCACTGATTCAGTATCCATGGTTTAATTTATCCACATATACTGGGATGCCTATTAAAAAGATAGGGAAACAATAAACAAATGGGTTTTTTTTACATGTTGCAGCAAAATCACTGATGTTCCCCTATCTTTAAAAAGGCGTCCCCAGTGTCCATGGTTTCAGGTATCCACATTGGGGTCTGGAAATTAAATCCAGCAGATGTCGGGGCATGCTTGTATAGCCATCTACAACTATAACAACAAAAGCAATCAAATTACTGGGAAGTTGAGAGTGCAGTGGTTAGGCATCAGAAATAATCAAAGACTGATGCAGCTTCAGAAGCAGGGATTCCCAAACTGTGGATCTGTGGCCCACCAGTGAGTCACAACCTAATTTTTGATGTTTCACAAAACTGACATGACAGATTAGGCTATGTGCTTCAAGGGTTAAACCATCTTCTACCTGGAGGGAGCACTGCTGCCCAATCCACCATTATAGCTACAGAAGCTTGAGCAGCTGGTAAAGCGAACCGTTTTTTAGGTGGGCCCTTATGCTAAAACGTTTGGGAACCATTAGTGCATACAAGATAGGTGTTTGCACATTCACATTAAGGAAGCAAATTAGTCATTTTTCAGTTGTGGATTATTTAAGAAACTCTCACTCAGTGGGGCAAAGTGGAGTGATGCAGATCTAATTCTTATGATTTTCTCCTTCCTTACATAGTCTGTCTTTAAAAAAAACATTTTTAAAATGCTCTAAATTATTCAGTCAAGTATTGTAATATGTTTTGGTGTGATTTCTGCATGCTGTAAAAGTACACATTCTTTTTTCTTCCCTCTGATTTTGGAGTTGTTTCAAAGAATCTGCTCCCCCCCCCCCAGTTTTGTCAATGTTTATAGAACATTTAGGTAAATAAGCTTTCCACGAGCCACTGCAAAACAAATGCCTGCAGGACAAATTCCCCATCCCTGTCAATAATCACATGCCTGACTACCCCTTACAGAAATGAAAACCATTTACTGCTTATTATTCATCAGTAGCATGTTCCACGTTACACAACAGATGAAACAATTTCGGGTTGCACAAAACAATCTACTGGCAAGATGTCAGACCCTTACAAACATCCTGTAACAATTTGTGGCAGCAAATTTACCAGTGAAGGCCATGGTTGTAAATATTTCAGTAGCACTGCATTCAAGTTTACATTAGGAGGTCATATTGTTGCTGCAATGTATCCAGTGTTGACAGTAGGCATGGGAGCTCCTGTATAAATCCGCTCAAGAGGGTGGAGGCCACAGGCAATTCACGTTCTTGCATCATGGGTATGTTGTTAGGATTAATAAAATAAGCCCATGGTTCCCAAACATTTTAGAATTAGGACCCACCTAAAAACAGTTTAATTTACTAGCTGCTCAAGCCTATGTGGCTATAATGGTGATTGGGCAGCAGTGCTCCCCGCAAATAGCAGGTTGTTTAACCCTTATGCACATAGCCTAATCTACTCTGTCAGTTTTGCAAACCACCAAATATTGGGTTGTGACCCAATGATGGCCCACAGACCCAGTGTTTGGGAACCGCTGAGATAAGCATTTTAAAGTTCCTTGTGCACTGACATGTGCCATGGTGATTAGCAAGAACAGCAATTTGCTACAATAACGCAGACCCCTGGAAGAAAGGCAAACAGAAGTAACTGCTTTAACTCCCAGCAGGCAGGCAATACAACTGCCAGTTGTCTTGATGCTTTTCCAAATATGGCTGGAGAAGAGGCAGGACTATCTCAGAACTTTAGGACTGAATTACAAACTTAGTCCTATGGCACAGTTTAGCCGTGGTTACACAGAAGATTTCACAGAACTCCTGCATTGTTGCCCACTACCCTTTACAACTTTTTTTAAAATACAATATTAGTTTCTTGTATCAGGCGACTGAGGGCGCAATCCTAACCTGGAGGTAGGCCGGCACCAGTATCTTGTGCCAGCTCAGGAGTGTTTGAAAAGCACTATAAAGCACATTTACATTCAATAAGCTGAATAACTGCCAGCACACAGTAAAAGGCACTTCTACAACGTTTTTACTATATTGTTTTTACTTTATTGTTTTTACTATATTGTTTTAATATTGTTTTTTAATGTTAAATTTTATATTTCCTTGTAATGCCGCCTTGGGTGCCTTCGGGCATAAAGGCGGGATAAAAATCTAATTAATAATAATAATAATAATAATAATAATAATAATAATAATAAAAAATAAAAATAATAATAATAAAAAAAACGGATGATACAAGCTCTGTTTACCACTACCAACAGTTACAATTCTGTGGCAAAGAATGGCATGAGGTATAAGAATTTTGCTGCTGGTCATAAATGTTCATAAAAGTACAAAGCAGACAGTACAAAGACAGAAATATTGCCAGTAAACCAGAAGAAAAGGGGCAGCAGATTTGTTTGGTCTGTACCATCTAAAATTTGTACCAAAAAATGATGTAAACTAGTCTCCAACCCCCAGCCCAAAGGCTGAATCGGCCCTCTGCAAGATTTTTATCTGGCCCTTGGGAAATGGTGGGGCCGGCCCACAGCAACCTGCTGATGGGGGATAAATACAGTGCAAACTCTGTATCCACTGGGGTTCTGTTCCAGAGTCCCCCATGGATATTGGGGTCACCATTTACAAACCCTTATATACGAGGTGGCCCTCATATTGAAAAGTTTGGAGACCGCTGGTTTAGATTGGTGGTTTTCAACCTGAAGTTTGGAGCTACTAGTGAAAGCTATTTCAGCACAATTTTGAAGAACCTGAGTAGGACTGGGAAGCAACCTCCTGGTACCTGAAGGGTTAATCCAATTGCCTCCCCCCTTTTACTTGGTGGTGCTCTAATCCAGTGGTCTTTAACCTTTTTCATTCCCAGGCTGCAATCCCAAAACTGAGGCTTTGCAACCCCACCAAGTTTGAAGAACACTGGTTTAGATATAGCGAAGGTCAGAGCTGAAAAACCTGTTTCAAATAGTTTAGATAAAACAAGGTAAACCGAATGGTCTAGTCATGACCAACTGTAGGGGGCGGTGCTCATTTCTGTTTCTAAGCCTGTAGAGCCAGCGTTCGTCCAAGGACAAGCTTCCGTGGTCATGTGGCCGGCATAATTATATGCCGTTACCTTCCCACCTATTTATCTACTTGCATTTTTACGTGTTTCGAACTACTAGGTTGGCAGGAGCTGGGACAAGCAATGGGAGCTTACTCCGTTGCATAGTCTCGAACTCCCAACCTTCCGGTCAGAAAGCCCAGCAGCAGCAGTTTAACCCGCAGCACCACCACGTCCCTTAGATAAAACAAAGCAATGTATTAATAGTACAAACCCAGAATCCCTTTCTCATGCTCATTGCAAACAGAAAAGCGGGGAGGACAGAGGCTGGATGACATGGTCTATTTATGTTACAGGGAACAGGTTCCAAATAGCCTGTCCCTGTCTACATGGTCCTTTGTAAGCAGGTAGGTGGGATGAAGTGATTTGGAGCTCCAGCAGCTTGCTTCCCCCTGCCTTCCCCTTTGGTGGCTGCTGACGCAATCTTTCTCCGACTTGCTCAAAGTGAGTAAGAGGAGAATCTGAGCATTCAGTTGGGTGGCAGGCTGGAGAGGGTGGCAGACAGAAGAGAAGCAGTCTTGTGTGTTGATCACCCCTCCAAGGTTGCTGACCCATGCGACCATTTCAAGTTGCTTCATGGTTGGACCAGCCTGTACATACTCCATAATGCTGTCATTCTTAAATCAGTTTCTAGTCTCCAGAAAGTCTTCCCCTGTTTTAGAGAACATCTATTCTAGATGCGGTCCCACATATTCACCCATAGCTCTCAGCTGGCCTTGACGAAATGTCAACTTAAGAGAATATCTTGGCTGAATGAAAATTAGAAGTAGCGCTAGGTATCAAAAACATACTGATAACGCTGATCTCCAAATCCCATCTTGTCCAGTGGCCTCACGTACATTTTGAAAAAAGAAGACTGCGAGGATGACAAAATAGAAAATTTTGGGAATCCACAAGGAATGTTGAATGAGGGAGAGATTACTTGTCACCAATGACCAGGCTCCAGGGCTTTTTAACAATTATGAACAGAACTGTGCTATAATAGCCCCTTAAGTGTCTGCTTATAGTTTAGTTACCAACAGCATTTGCTCAATTCTTATTATCCCTTAAGGAAATGGAGTACCACAATTGAAGGGCCAAGAATACAGTACCAAGAATGCAGAGGAAAAAATGTGCAATACTATGAACAAAATATCCCTGGTCATAAGAACATAAGAAGAGCCCTGCTGGATCAGGCCAAAGGCCCATCAAGTCCAGCTTCCTGTATCTCACAGCGGCCCACCAGGCGCCCCAGGGAGGCATGAAACAACAAGATGCTTGGATCCTATTGCCACTCCCTTGCACCCGGTAACAGTAGCCCACCACCTTTGTAAGGAGGTTGCACAATCCATCATGGCCTATAGCCCACCATGGACCTTTCCTCCAGAAATCTGTCCAATCCCCTCTTAAAGGCATCAAGACCAGATGCCATCACCACCTCCTGTGGCAAGGAGTTCCACAGATTAACTACCTGGTGGGTAAAAAAGTACTTCCTTTTATCTGTTTTAACTCTCCCAACCCTCAGCTTTAGTGGATGCCCCCTGGTTCTGGTGTTTTGAGAGAGGGAAAAGAACATCCCTCTATCGACTTTATCCCTTCCATGCATAATTTTGTATGTCTCAATCATGTCCCCCCTCAGGCGCCTTTTTTCTAGACTGAAGAGCCCTAAACGCTGCAGTCTTTCTTCATAAGGGAGGTGCCCCAGCCCCGTAATCATTTTTGTCGCTCTCTTCTGCACCTTTTCCAGCTCCACTATGTCCTTTTTGAGATGCGGTGACCAGAACTGGACACAATATTCCAGGTGCGGCCTTACCATCGATTTGTACAATGGCATGATAATATTGGCTGTTTTATTCTCAACCCCTTTTTTAATTACCCCAAGCATGGAATTGGCCTTCTTAATTGCTGACGCACACTGGGTCGATACCTTCATTGAATTGTCCACCAGCACCCCAAGATCTCTCTCCTGAGCTGTCACAGACAGCTCAGAACCCATTAGCCTATAGGTGAAGTTTTGGTTTTTTGCCCCAACGTGCATCACTTTACATTTGTCTATGTTGAAACGCATCTGCCATTTGGCTGCCCATTCCCCCAACTTGGAGAGATCCTTCTGGAGCTCTTCACAATCGTTTCTGGTTTTTACCACCTGGAAAAGTTTTGTGTCATCCGCAAACTTGGCCACCTCGCTGCTTATCCTTGTCTCCAGGTCATTTATGAATAAGTTGAATAGCACCGGCCCCAAGACAGATCCCTGGGGCACTCCGCTTTTCACCTCTCTCCATTCTGAAAATTGCCCATTGACCCCCACTCTCTGTTTCCTGGCCCTCAACCAATTCTGGATCCATAAGAGGACCTGCCCTCTTATTCCCTGACAGTGAAGTTTCTTCAGCAGTCTTTGGTGGGGGACCGTGTCAAATGCCTTCTGAAAATCCAGGTATATGATATCCACAGGTTCACCCACATCCACGTGCCTGTTGACCTTTTCAAAGAATTCCAAAAGGTTTGTGAGGCAAGACTTACCCTTACAGAAGCCATGCTGACTTTCCTTTAGCAGTACTTGTTCCTCTACGTGTTTTAGGATTTTATCTTTGATGAGGCTTTCCACCATCTTACCCGGAACAGACGTTAGGCTGACAGGCCTGTAGTTTCCAGGGTCCCCCCTTCTCCCTTTTTTAAAGATTGGCGTGACATTGGCTATCCTCCAATCCTCTGGTACCGTGGCCGTTTGAAGGGACAAGTTGCATACTCTAGTTAAGAGGTCAGCAACTTCGTTCTTTAGTTCCTTAATTACTCTTGGGTGTATACCATCTGGGCCTGGTGACTTATTTATATGTAGTTTATCAATTTGATCTAAAACATCTTCTTTATTAACCAGTATCTGATTTAATTCTTTAGTTAGGAAGGGCTGTTCGGGCTGTGGTATCTGCCCAAGTTCTTCTGCTGTGAAGACGGACGCAAAGAATTCATTTAATTTCTCTGCAATCTCCAAGTCCCCTTTTATCTCATCTTTCCCTCCCTCACCATCTAGCGGGCCAACCGCCTCTCTGGCAGGTTTCCTGCTTCTAACATATTTGAAGAAGCTTTTATTATTCCCTTTTATGTTGCTAGCCATGCGTTCCTCAAACGCTTTCTTGGACTCCCGTATCACCTTCTTGTCTTTTGCCAGAGTTTATGTTCTTTTTTATTCTCCTCACTGGGGCAAGACTTCCATTTACGAAAGGAAGCTTCTTTGCTCTTTACAGCTTCTCTAACTTTGTTTGTCAGCCATGCAGGCACCCTCCTGGACCTTGTCGAACCCTTCTTTCTTTGCGGTATACACTTCCGCTGGGCCTCTACTACTGTTTTTTTAAACAGCCTCCACGCAGCCTGGAGGGATTGGACTCTTTTTACCTTCCCTTTCAATTTCAGGTCCTGACTATAGGAGAAGGAAATGTAGTGCAGAAGCCACAAATATTTCAAAAATCAAGTTGAGCTCCATTTCTACAACAAATATAGGGCATACAGAGCTGGAGGGATATTTCTTTTCAACTACAGGCTCTTAAAAGACGTCATCAAGACACAGATGATTACTGCATGAGTGCTTTTCCTTTTTTCTTCCAGTCACACGCTACTAGTAGCGTCTAAATTTACTGAACAGTGTAAAACTGATTCTCTGTAAGTTACCATGACTGAAAACATTACACTTCTTAATCATATAATTAAATTAATGGAATTGTCTTGCATCAAACACACATTCCTGGACATGTGTGTCCTCATTATCTGATGGCCCTCATTATCTGCTTGATTCCGTTCTTGAATGCCAAAATCTGTGGGTATTCAAACCCACGTAGTTGGGCCACCAGGACCCTCCAAATCTGACTACAGCTGGGCTCCGGTCGTGTCCAGAGGATGATCTGAGGGCCAGGGAGACAATGCGTGTCCTCTCTGAACTTCAAAAAGCCTGTTTTGGGGGGAAAAAACACTTCTGGTTTCTCAGGGAAAACGCTCTGGTTTCCTCAGGGGCTTTCCCCTGAAAACTGGAAGTTACATATGGCCCTCAAATCATGCTGTGGATACAACCAGAGCCCAGCTACTATTGGATTCAGCCAGGCCATGTGGACGCTACCCTGCGGGTTTAGAACCCATGGATTATCAAATCCATGGTATCCAGATCTGCAGATATTGTGTTTCCACCTGTACTGCATTCTGTCAGCGTCTCAAATGATGAACTATCATTTCTTTTTACAGACTGTAATCTTTGAACTATACCTTATCCCCCTTTTCCTCCGGTTCATCCTCATTGAGAAATTCTCGTTTTGGGTAAGGAATCTGGCAGCCAGCAAAAACACTGGAAGAGAAAAACAGTAAAATTGAGTTATACTACCTGGCTTTAGCTTGCAACCTTGTATTTATTTAAATCTATCAAAAAGTTATCATCTCTTTCCTAGTACTACAGTTTTGCAGCTAGTAAGTAACAACAACAAATAGCAGCAATGAACATCAATATATATTTGAAGGCATGAGAAAAAAATGACAGTTTTTTTCTATAATACACCTGATATACTTAAGAAATGACAAATCCAGATACAATGCTCTTATCTTACAGTAGTAAGAATATGTTCACATTACAAACCATTTAGTCACATAAAACCAAAGTCTATGGCTTAGAGTTCAAGAATAATTTAAGAAAACCTATTTGTCACTTCTGCATGGTCTCTTGCTTTCTTTACTTTATTGAAAGCTCTCAGGGAAATCTCCACCCAGCTACTTCCTACATCAAAGTGACTGATTCCTTTAACAGACAGGTAATCAAATGTAGCTTTTCCTTTACTTTCTGTGAATTCACCTACGCTTCCTGAATAGAGAATGCATATTTTGCTTTACACAGTATTAGGTATTTTAGAGATATAAAAATACCTCTGGGCACATGTTCCGGCAAAAAACTTATTTTTACTTATTTAAAGTCACCACGGATGGCTAAATTTATTGTTATGTTGTAGGGAAGGAGTGGGTGGGAAACCAGAATAGAATAAAGAATGGAATGGGAGAGAGACATACTCTGATGTAGGCAGTGGGTCCTCCTGGAAGTAGGGATCCTGCAAGGCTTGTTCTGAGGTAATTCTTTTTGTAGGATCCATAGTCAGAAGTTTTTGAAGCTGTTCAGTACAACATTAGAGATTAGTTTTTATATTATTACTATTATAGATTATAATCATTAATATATAGTTACTGTTATAATTAAATTATAACTAAGGCTGCAATCCTGTGCACACTTACCTGAGAGTAAGGCCCACTGAACTCAGTGGGGTGCAATCCTAATCTGGAGTTAGGCCGGCACAGTTAATCCAGCAAAGTTTGGCCGGCACAAGAGACACCGTAAAGTATATTTGGACCACTCTCGGAGTGGACAGAGTGCCTATAACTTTAACAGTTGTATAGAAGAGGGAATTTGGGCAGTTGTAGCTTTGGAAACACTTCCATGGTGAGCTGCACCTGCCCAAATTCCTTCTTCTATACAATGGTTAAAGGTATAGGCACTCTGTCCCAGTTTGTATCCAGTAACTCTATGCTTAATCAGTTCTAGTCTTGAACAGTTTTGTGTGCTTTATTTCATTATTCTAGCATGTCTTGCCCATTGTCTCTAATGACAACCTTCTGTTTAATGACATCCCTTCTTGTGGGTCCCCATAGGCTGTCATTTTCAAAAGTGGACCCCAGTGCTAAAAGGTTTGGGAACAACTGGTTTGATAGTTGCTTGCTATGCTGCTGTTTATTTCGTTTTCCCTGTACTTTAATAAATAGGTAGACTGTACAGTTCTTAGGTAACAATTATTGGTAGATCATTTGTCAGAATCTGATGTTGGGTAAAATTAGACAAAAATCTAATTCAATGAATTGCTGGTACCCCTAAGTTTTACCCTCGACTTATCCATGGGGCATGGCAAATTCCATGATTTTTGGCTTAAACTTGCCCTCGGCTTATACATGACATCGACTTATACATGATTATATATTGTGACTGAAAAAGTTGACACCAGAATAAATCAGGAAAAGGAGCATCTGAGAAAGAGGTATAACCCAATCCTATTGAATGAGGACTCCTGGCAGAACACATATTCCACCAGTGGAAGGATCAAGATTCAGGTGGAAGTGTCTGGAGCTGGTGCATGACTGACATTGTAGCACTCACCAACACCACCGCCGAGTACAATGAGGCCAACCAGCACAACTGCTGGCAACCATGTGCATTCGCCAGTGGAAAGGACACAGTCCACCAGGTAATGCCAGGTAAGGCAGTGGTGGTGGGAGGAAAGAGAGTGCTTCTGGGTGGGGGTAGATCCAGAGGTAAAGGGGCATGCTGGATCTCATCCCTTCTCTTTAAAACCTCCCCATCCCTTTTCCCTCCTCGGACATACATTGCCAAAATAAGGCAGCCCGAGAGCTTACTTGGAGGCAAGTACAAATATTTTCTACTTGACTCCAGTTTTCCTTCAGGTCATTCCTCTTCCCCACCATAGGATACAGAACACACGTTTTTGGTGTGGCTGCATCAGCCCTGATAGTGGGGGATAGGATTGGACTGTTAGAGATTTCTATTATGACTGTTAACAACATAAAAACAAACAAACAGGCTACAAGGTGCAGGTTTGGACAGTACTTTATTAATTGAATGCAATGCAATGACAGATGTGCATGCTCACATCCTGCCCTCTCCTAGCTTCTACATTAGTGACCATAATTGTGTGAGGGATGGGTCTAAATAATCCCACAAGGCATGTTGTCCAATCCACTTTAAAAATCAGTTTAGTAGTACAAATAGAGAGATGGTTTGGAAAACCACACCTCTCAAATTAGGGAAAGTAAGGCCCAATCCTATCCAACTTTCCAGCACCAATGCAGCCACAATGTTGCCCTGAGATAAGGGAATAAACGTTTCCTTACCTTGAGGAGGCCTCCATGACTGTCCCCCCCAAAAGGATGCAGTGCATACCCCACTGTCATAGTTGCTTCAGTGCTGGAAAGTTGGATGGGATTGGGCCCTAACCCAGAAGCAAGGGGATGGAGTTAATGAAGGGGGGTAAAGTATCATATCAAAAAGCTCCTGATCTAGCATTCTGTCTCCCACAGTGGCCAGTCATGTACCACCAGGAAGCCCACAAGTGGAGCACAAAGATAAGTGTGCTTTGCTTTTGCTCCCACCCAGCAACTGGCATTCAGTAGAGGATCGACAATTTCACATAAGAGTTCTTATTTGAGAATTATTTTTGTAAAATATTTAAATTATAATAATTTAAGGACTCTTGGGTTTATGCCACCCAGGCTTAATGATTTGAGCAAATCATAGCATTGGGGGGGGGGGTGTTGATTTTTGTCATGACTGTAGTATAGGGAAAAGGATTAAATGTCCTTCTCCACACCACAGCCCCAATCCAGATGGGCCCAATCCTATCTGGTGCTGATGCAACTGCAGTGCAGTCCCGAGGTAAGTGAACAAATGTTCCGTTACTTTAAGGAGGCTTCCATGACTTCACCACCACCACAGAATGCAGCACACACCCCATTGGGACGGCTACATCAGGGCTGGAAAATTGGGTAGGATTTGGCCCACAATGTCTCTTTTAGCATACGTATGTTGTCGTTTGGTCCAAAGTGAAAGTGTTAGCATCAGAGACTACACAAGAGAGACTTCTCAGTGCACTAGTTTTAAATCTGAACATCTTCATCTTCACTGTTTGCCAGAACATTGCAATTTACAAAATAAAACAACCCTCAATAGCACCATGATACTTGCAATATAACCTACCAAAAGGAATACTTTGCTGTCAGGCTTGACTTTGTGTTTTTCCATATATTTTATGAGGCTACTATTGGCATACCTAGAAAGTCAAAGAAAAAAATGTTTTAAACCCATTCCTGCTTATTGTTGCATACATGCAACATTATCTGATACAACTACTAAATAAATTATTGTGTGTGTCCCCCATCCAGGAAGAAATGGGCAATATACTACCAAAATAAGGAACAGGTGTACTATTACTATTACTACATCACATTCAAACATCACATCCTAACACTTTGTAAGCTTTTTAAAAAAATTGGTGTAGATCATCTGTATGTGCTGCAGGACAGCATTTTTTCCTCTAGTTTTTATGGCAATATGTGAATTATAGTTCTTTTTCTCATGGTTGGCATTTTCACATTATAATGATAATGTGGAACACAGTGCCAAAGTATATTCCTGTGTAGACTGTATTGGTACTAATGTAGAGGTGCATTAACTCAGAGTTGTGCGATGCATTATAAAACTTCTACATGGAAGGCACCTGAATTTTAACAACTGAAGGAATGAGACAGTAAAAGGTTGATCCCAATAATCATGCTTTGGAAACAATTACAATTAGTCCTAGAAACAGATATCTTACGTTGTTCTCCTAAAATCTTTTTGAAGTGTAGGATATTCTGGCATCTTCCTAATGTCTTCCCAGTCTTTATCTTTCAAAAGAAAGTAATTGAAAAGTATTAAAATTATAAGGAGAAATATTGTGCACAAACAGTAACACTTATTTACTCTCCAGACTTACACACTTCTAAGAAACAAACTTGTTCTTAAAACAAAATCAAAAGTCAATGCTTCTTAGTTACATTAAACTACCTGCAGGAAATCCCATTACACTGAATATGCGATCAAGTTGATCATGGTGAAAAGGATTGCTTGTTTTGATGTCTTCCTGACGACAGTGAAAGATAGGTTCTGATGTCAACAGCTCAGCAAATATGCAGCCAATGGCCCATATATCTAGGAAAGAAAGGAGGATCACTAGTGAAGCATTTAAATATCTTCATTTATTACTTCACTGTATAGGCATGTAAAACAGTATTTATCGCAAAATGATACATTAAAATATGTAGCAAACACGAACAAAAAAAGGAGTAGTTGTGTTGCAGCGGGATTAAATGATTTACAGCCCAATCCTAAATCCCAAGCAGCAATGCAATGGTGCTAGCGTGGCTTCCTTGGCATCACGCTGCTGGAAGTCTCTTTGGGCAACTCAGACCTGAGCCAGCGATATCCCTAGTGCAAAACCGCGTTGCCCTGGGCAGATGGATCAGGCCCAGGAAGGTGCTTGGGATTCAGTGTAAGCCTCCAATCCTGCCTTCTTCTCAAGCCTGACCTTCCCATGCCCTGCCCCTTTCCACCCTCCCCTGTCCAAGCCCCTTGCTGGGCTCATCTACTCTGGCTGCCCTCCCAAGGTCCTCTGGTGCTACTGCAGAATGTTCTGGTGCTACTGCAGAGTTGCTCCTCTTCATCCCTGTGCAGTGTCTTTTCTAGTGGCTGTTGCTGGTGGTATTCTGCATTTTTTAGATTGTGAGCCCTTTTGGGACAGGGAGCCATTTAACCTTACTAATATTTGCCTATAAACCAGTTTATGAACTTCATGTTGAAAAGCGGTATATAAATACTGTTGATTGCTTTACAGCTGCTTTGTGACAGCCTGCACCAGCAGAAAATGCGTTGCGCTTCCTTTAGCCGTTACTCTGAGCCATTGAGTACTGAGCCTTTATTCTGTATACTCTGTACATCCATTACTCTGTACTCAAAGTAAAGACACACTTTGATAGACACTGAAATAGATTAGAAACAAATCTTCCAAATGCTGGTGACAAATAACACTATTCCACTGATTACATAAACCGCATTGGAATAAAGTAAGAAACTTGTGAAAAACACTGTTAATGTTTTCTAGGAAAGATGCACTGCACTCTTCAGTACAGAATGCTCTTCCAAAACTTTTGCTTTTCCAAAACTAGTTCAAGATTTGGGAACTAAAACAGTCAAATTGCAGTTTGAAAGTCTTTCAGTATGTACACATGCATATATACATTGGTAGTATCTTTTATGTTTACTTACATCACATTTTCTCTAGAAACACTACATTGACTTGTGTAAGCTATACAGTATAAAGGGAAAAACTATCGGTATTTTACAAAAGAATAACCTTACCTAGAACATATTTCCTTTTTGATATGTTAAATCAAAAGTGCATTCTTACAAGCTAGCATGACAGCACTTAATAGCTATGAAATTATTGTCTAAATACATACTCAGATAAAAATACAGGGAATATAATCCAAAATTAAAGTTAACCATTATGAGATTTTTGTGTGTGTTTTATTTCAACTATGTATAGATACTGGAACAAACACATGTTTCATCTGAAAGCTGTAGAAATTCCATTTTTTTAAATGTTGAACTGCACCTATTACAAGGTGATTATTAATTCAAATAATTTTCATCAGTCTTTCAAGCTCCATTGCAGGGTTATTTTTGTCACACAGTGGAATTTTTTATAAATGATTTCCAAAGATCTTTGGGGACTAGAGGGCGAGGTAAAAGAGAGAGAATGCAAGAGCAAAGAATCCAAGATGTTGCTTGGCCCCAAAGGCATTTTGAGTCATGAGGCACATAAAGAATAGAAGCTTCTATATATATATGAATTAGCAAAGGACTGGTTGGGTGAAAAAGCGTTTGGAGAGGTTTTGCAAAAACCTTGGGTGTTTCAAAAAGTTATTAAGGAATTAAAAAATGAAGTTGCTGATCTCTTAACTACAATATGTAATTTGTCCCTTAAAACTGCCTTGATGCCTGAGGACTGGAGGATAGCATATGTCTTGCAAATCTTTAAAAAAAAGGAGGATGAGGTACTACTTTTCAACACAAAGTTCACAAAGCGGTTTACAGGCAAATAGTAATAATAATAAAGTTAAATGGCTCCATGTCCCAAAGGGCTTACAATCTGAAAAAAGGCAGACCACCAGCAACATCTAATAGAAAGACTGCGCAGGGGTGAAGAGGGATAATTACTCTCCCCCTGCTAAATGTAAGAGGAACACCACTTGAAAAAGTGCCTCTTGCTCAGTTAGCAGGGGTGAACATAGAAGAAGGTTAACATAGAAGAACAAGCCTTGCTGGGGGAGAATCAACACGGCTTCTGTAAAAGTAAGTCACACCTCACAAACTTTTTAGAATTATCTGAAAAGTTCCAACAGGCACGTGGATGCATGCAAACCTGTGGATACTATATATTTGGATTTTCAGAAGGCATTTGACACAGTCCCTCACCAAAGTCTTCTGAGAGCACAATTCTATACTGCTCTGGAATGGTGAGGCCGACGGGTCTGTGCCGTATTGTAGCACAGTATAGAAGAGGCTAGAGCCTCCCCGTGGCAAGGGCATATTCTATGCGCTTCTTGGATCTGCACCTGCTAAAGATCCGAGGAGACCACGTTGCCCTAATTGGGGACATGTAGCCTTCCAAATGGGCTTAGGATCCCAAATGGGCTTAGGATCCTTATGGCCGAATCCCAAGCCCCGCCCTCTCCTGGGCCGGCACACCTACCAGCCCCCCCCACAATCCCCTACAGCCTGCCCAGAATTGCCCTCCCCCCCTCATCCCAACAAGGTGCCTCCCCTGCGCCAACTGGCTTTGGCCGATGCAAGGGAGGTGCAGCACAGAAACAGAGTGGGTGCCAATGGGCAATTTTCATAGTTGAGAGAGGTGAAAAGTGGTGTGCCCCAAAGATCTATCCTGAGACCAGTGTTTTTCAACTTGTTCACAAATGACCTGAAGACAGGCATAAGTAGTGAGGTGGCCAAGTTTGAGGATGACACTAAACTTTTCCAGATTGTGAAGACCTCCTGAAGAATCTCTCTAACCTAGGAGAATGGGTAGCAAAATGACAGATGTGTTTCAATGTTAGTAAATGTAAAGTAATGCCTATTTGGGCAAAAATAAAATAAAATCAAAACTTCACATATAGGCTAATGGGTTCTGAGATGTCTGTGACGGACCAGGAGAGAGATCTTGGGGTGCTAATGGACAGTTCGATGAAAGTGTCGACCCAGTGTGCAGCGGGGGTGAAGAAGGTAAATTCCATGCTTGGAATAATTTTGAAGGTGATTGAGAATAAAATAGCCAATATTGTATTGCTATTGTACAAAGTGATGGTAAGTAGAGTATTAAGTACAGTTCTGGTCACTGCATCTTAAAAAGGATAAAATGGAATTAGAATAAGTAGAGTAACCAAAATGATTACTAGGCTGGGGCACCTCTCTTAGGAAGAAAGGTTACAATGCTTGGTGCTGTTCAGTCTAAAACAAGGGTCTCCTAATCCTGGCCAGGGGGCCAGATATGGCCCTCAGGGAGCTTCTATCCAGCTCACGGAAAGCCCCTATGAGTCTCTGGCCCTCCTGACCCTGCTGGTGTGGGCTGCACCCTCCAAGCTGTGCTCTGATTGTGTGGAGGGTATTCTAAGGGCCAGGGAGGCTGCATGCAGCCACCCGGGCCCTAAGATTGCCTTCAGAATGTTGAAAATTGTCACTTCCTGGTTTACCCAAATCCTGGAAATGATTCTTTTAGGCCCTCCAAAGGCCTTAGATGGCTTTTTGCGGGTCAGGGAGGCCATCCCAGCCATCAGAACATGCTCTGGCTGTTTCCTTTCCAGTGATCTGCTGGTTCTGAGATATTTACTCCAGCACATTTAAGTAAGCTGCTTGTGAAGTGAGGAAGTGGGAGCCCATTATAGTGTGCGCTATATTTCTGTGATGTGTGTTGGTGCTTGGAGGAATCCTGGAAATTTGAGCATTCATTTATCTAAGTTCAATCTCTAATGTATTTTTTTAAATTTATTTTTCCAGCCCTTGGCACCATGCCAGATATTTGATGTGGTCTAAATGATGTGGGCTAAAATGTTTGGACACCCCTGGGCAAGAAAAAAAGGCGCCTGAGGGGAGACATGATTGAGACATACAAAATTATACAGGGAGTTGATAGAGGGAATCTCTTTTCCCTCTCACACAACACCAGAACCAGGGGACATCCACTAAAGTTGAGTGTCAGGAGAGTTAGAACAAATAAAAGAATTTTTTTTTACCCAGCGTGTAATCTGAGGAACTCCTTGCCACATGAAGTGGTGATGGTGTCTGGTCTAGTTGCCTTTAAAAGGGGGTTGGACAGATGTATGGAGGAAAACTTCATCACAGGTTACAAGTTATGATGGGTATGTTCAGCCTGAGATTAGCTAGTCATTCATCATGAGGGCTGGGTAGAAATTCTTTCTGTTATCCAAACTGGCCATGGATGGCTTTTTTTTTTTTTTTTTTTTTGCCTACCCCAGACTAGTGGGGGAGGGATAGCGTGTTCAGTAGGTTTCATGTTTTAAAAATGGTCACTTGTATTTAATAAAGTTAAATCCTAACCAGTCTGGTGTCTTCTTGGGGGTGGTGTGAAAGTTATAGGCTACCTCAGAATGCCAGACACAGAGGAGTGGCAGCAAGATACAAGTATCTGGTTGTCTTGTGTGCTCCCAGAGGCCACTGTGAGATGTAGGAAGCTGGACTAGATCGGCCCAATGTTGTGGACACCCTCTCTTCTCAAACATGTGTATAGGCCTGACTCCATTTTGATTTCATCCTGGGAGGTACGGGCTGCTGCCCTGCAAAGAGATCACACAGGTGACCCTTAGGAGATAAGGTTAATTCCAGAGCTATTAAGAATTGGTGCCAGGAACATCTGTATGTCTTCTTTCCCCTCAGGGTCTTGCAATGCAAATCTGGGTCTCTGACAAAAGAAGCAGGCAAGTGCAAGTCCTGCCTGAAATTAAGTTCCTATCTGTCCAGGGACCAGACTCACAGCGCAATCCTAGTGTGTGCAGCACCGACACAATGGGATTGAGCCGGCGCTGGCGCGGGCTCACCAATTGGCTGCCCCCCCGTCGGCGCTAAGGCCACAGGGCCAGTGCTGCTGGCAGCGCCGGCCCTGTAGCGCCCAGGCAGCACCTCCCTTGCGTCGGTTGAAGCCGGACGGCACAAGGGAGGCACCATGACGGCGTGCCCCAGGGATTGGCAGGAGGGCAGAATGTGGGTGGGATGAGGGCGGGACATGGCGGGTCTTGGATTCAGCCATAAGGCCAAATCCTAGGCCCCTCGGAGGGGCCGCGTGGCCCCGATTTGGGCTGTGCGGTCTCCCCAGATCTGCCTCCGCTCTTTAGCGGGCACAGATTTGAGGAGCGCATAGGGGAGGCTGGAGCCTCCCCGCGGCAAGGGAACGTTCATTCTCTTATCATAGGGGAGGCTTCAGCCTCCCCAACCCAGCGTCGGATATGGCGCTGGACAGCCGGCCTTGCCATTCCGGTGCTGGGTTGGATTGTGCCCTCACCTGGGCAATTCTTTTCAGGCTGAGCCAAGAAGCCTCCCAACCTGAATCTGAAGCAACACACACCTTGCTACACCTATTGTCCAACAGGAACGTTTTGATAATAAGCAATCAGGAGCCCACTCAATCTAATCAAGTCCAGAATTTCCAGATGCATAACTAATGAAGCAGCTCCAAACACCTTTTTTCCCTTAGGAATGTTTTGTTTCCTTTATGTATATTTACCCCTGTTCTGAAAGCAGAACTTGGGAGGGAAGGGAAGGAAGAGGTTCAGGTCAGGTCACTTCAGAAACTAGCTAGAGTATCCCTGCCGCGTCTTTGGAGGCTTCTCTCCCAATCAGGAAGCCTCCTCCATCTTGGGCCCTGCCAAGGACTGCTTTTTGCTCCATCTTCTGGATCCTGGAATCTTGCAGCTCTGCCTCTGTTGCCTATGAAGACGCTGCATCCCTGACCAGCTGAATAGGATAGGTAGTATCTCCCCCCCCCTTTTCTCTTCTGAATCCTCATCACAGCACTTGCTCGATCTCACGCTCTCGCTCTCTCTCCTGCTGTCCAAATACTATTGTTTGCAAGTCCATTTAAAGCTCTGTAACTAAAAAGTGGGTGTAAATGTGCCTTTTACTGGTTACCATACCTCTTTAATAAACTCTATTTTCTTTGAAAAGCTTTGTCTCATGGTTACTGCTAGCCTAATTCTGGGGTTTTCTAGCCCAGATTCTAGCCCTAATTCTAGCCCCACTTTGGGGTTGTTTGCACCACTCAATCACGTCAACGATCCAAAACTGCCACACTGTTGAATTTGACCTCTCGCTAGCTAATTTCCCCCAATTTCAGTTATTTTTGTATGCATGAAATGTGTAGGATACGTATGCATGTGTATAAACAGTGTTGACATGGTGGCCATTTCATTCCTTACGATTAACAGGTCAGTGGAGGAGTGCGGTCAACATCTTGGCCTGATCCAGTGGGGCTTTTCTTATACTCCTGTGTTCTAATGTATTGTTTCCTGCTGTATTACTTGGGTTGTCCCTTGCACAAGAAGTAGAAGAGGCAGAGCAGAAACGAATCCGTATAAACTGGAAGCAAGTATCCCCCTCTGAAAAGCCTACATGCAGGCCATGAAAGCAACAGACCTCTCATAGAAGATACATGTAGCTATAATAATGAGCAGCCATTGATACACATATTATCCATGAATTGGTCTAATACAGTGTATCGCAAACTGTGGGTTGGAACCTACTAGGTGCGAGCCAATTTCAGGTGCGTTCCCATTCATTTCAATTTGCTTTTTATTGTTAATACATTTTGCTACCATGGTATGAGACTGCATTTTGAGAAATGTTATACATCTGTACTTTTAACAGGCTACTATGTACAGTCAGAACTGCAGATTCCAATATCTGTAGGTCCCCCCCAAACCTGCGGAGTAGGACAACCAGGACTCTCCAGAGGCAACCTCCCTGATTTCTTTCTTCTCAAGATCACTCACAGAGTTTAGTCTCAGGGAACAGGGTAGCATGTCCTTAATATTACATTACTTTGCTGGATTCTATGTTGCAAATAGAAAAACACAATGTCTTCAGGCAACTTCAAGATCCAAAAAGGGCAAGATTCCACAAAAGTGGCTCTAGAGGGCCCTCCCCATTTTCCAGCCAGTTTCATTTCTTCCCTATGCTGAACCTCATCATTGGGGGAAAATGTGAGCAGGGTGAAATTCAAGTATGTGCAGTAGAAACAGGGCTATTCTCAGTTCTTTGATCGTGGTCTTTGCTTTAAAGTGAAGTCAGAACTAGCTGCTTCACAAAGTATTTTTTGCAAGTGTACAGAGTCTCTAGGCTAGAGACCATATACTGACTCGTCTCACTTCCTTAAATCCAACTTTGGTTATCTGTACTAAGGTCAAGTTGCAGAAAACCCTATCGGAATGGCAAATTATTAAACTGAATTCAACTTCTCAAGAACAGAATTGGTGTGGCAGAAATCAAACAGTTGGTCTCTGGGCTTATAAAATGAACTCTATTTTAGAAGCAAGTTTTACTTTAAATCTTATTTTCTGTCTTTAAACCAGAGCATAATCCAACATAATAGAAAAGCAATAACAAATACAACTGAGGTCCCCTTATTCTACTAGTCGCACCTTCCTGACCACACACATAAATGCAGCAAGATATTTTACAGTTGTCTTTAAAATGTAATACTCTTTAAAATATATGTAGGTCTATATCAATCACAGCTACTACTAGTATATATTTACTAGTTATAATAAAACAGAACGTGACTCATTTTAAGTTAGTAATAAATTTAGAGTGGAAACTTGAAGGAGTAAGTTACCTAGAAAGAGCTATGAGCAGCCTGATAATTTGTGGAACATTTAACATAGCAAGAGGGCTGATAAATAATTTTAAATTCACAGTTATTTGTCAGCTTGCACTGCCAGTTGATCAACATTTTCAACCTCTATTAGCTGTTCTATAGTATCTCCTAAATGTCCTGCATGAAAATATCTGTTATTCATGAGGGTAACTGACACACATTTTGCTTTTCATGTACTGAAATAAGTTAAATTATTGCATGATCTACCAGAATGTAAGCGATTTTAAATAAAAGGTACTGTTCAACAAAATACAAAGAAAACTTAAGGTACTATGCAACGTAACTGTTTACCTGACCAAATAATCCTACACTGAAAGTCCAATCCTACCCAATTCTCCAGTGCTGATGCAGCTGCAATGCAGACCCAAGATA
This sequence comes from Lerista edwardsae, assembly GCA_029204185.1. Classification (NCBI taxonomy): domain Eukaryota; kingdom Metazoa; phylum Chordata; class Lepidosauria; order Squamata; family Scincidae; genus Lerista; species Lerista edwardsae. The sequence goes on along the minus strand of JAJKFI010018425.1, from coordinate 9,033 downwards.
AGGGAACAAATGCAGCAGAGGTTAGACAGTGGGAGTGCTAGGCAGAATTTGAGATCTAAAGACCAATGAGAAACCTTTTAAAAATGTAACTACATAAAATTTACATACAAGCTACGGGCTTTTGAAAACATCACCTTTTTGATGCCAATACACTGAGGAATTTCAGAGCATCATAACAAAGAGTTCCTGACCACAGATGCAATTTGCTGCACATGTATTCCCCTTCAAGCTGAACTTCAAAAGAAAGAACGGCTTATTAATAAGTTATTATCAAATAACATAAGCTATCTTATGAGAGTTGTGTAATTTAGATTAATGTTGTGTGTTATTACAAAGGGATTTCAAGCTGTAGCTTGAGAGTTGCATTATATCACAGAAAGAATGTTCATGTAATAAGCACTGTCGTTGCAAAGGTGATTCTCTCTTATATGAGTAACTCATTAACTTTTTAGCTTCAGTGTTCATAATGCTATTGGCAAGTCTAGACACAGGAGGCACATGAACATGTTATGGCTGAAGACTTGTTCTCTTGAACCTTCATGTGGCTGCCCTGATACACGAATCCATCCAACTGTGACTTCCCTCTAGATCTGTTCTGAACTAAATCTTACCAACGCTTCTCTAACTTGCTCTCACATATATTGAACAGTCTCCTTATCCTTGCTCATCAACCACCATTCATGACTTTCTGCATTTTTTTATTTTTTTTTAGAATTTACTGTATTTTGTTTTTTGATTTATGGCACACAGCCCACACATATTTTTGCCCTGGAAATGTTCATGCTATAGATGCCTGAGTGGGGACATGATTGAGACATACAAAATTATGCATGGGATGGATAATTCACAATACCAGAACCAGGGGATATCCACTAAAATTGAGTGTTGAGAGAGTTAGAATGGATAAAAGGAAATACTTTTTTACCCAAAGTTAATTAAGCTGTGGAACTCCTTGCCACAGGAGGTGGTGATGGCATTTGGCCTAGGTGCCTTTAAAAGGGAATTGGACAGATTTCTGGAGGAAAAATCCATCGTGGGCCATAGGCCATGATGGGTTGTGCAACCTCCTTACGTTAGTAGTAGGCTACTTCAGAATGCCAGGTAGGGAGTGGCAACAGGATGCAGGCATCTTGTTGTCTTGTGTGCTCCCTAAGGCATCTGGTGGGCTACTGTGAGATACAGGGAACAGGACTAGATGGGCCTTTGGACTGATCCAGCAGGGCTCTTCTTATGTTAGGGATATCCCATTTTCTGAACATTCAAATTGTTGTATTTCCCATTTGGGAAAATGTGTTATGTTTCCAACACTATTTATTTATAAATTTGTGTCCTGCTTCATCTCCTTAATAGGCACTCAAAGCAACCGTTCAATAATGCATTCAAAACATAAACATACAAATGCAAGTACAGCTCCATTTGTGGCTGCGTTTCAGTGACATATTGTGGCTGTAGTTTATGCCTGAGAACATTATGCATCTTCCCTTCATTCAACCACTTTCCCCTACCAGCAGAAAACACTAATATTCTGGAAGTGGGAAGGCGTCTTGAATGAAGCACTCTGCTGCCTCTTAGCCATCTCTCTTCTGAATGTGCACTCAGCACTGGCAGGCAGCTTCCTAACATGTTAGAAGCCAACACCTTGGGAGACTCTTAAGAACATAAGAAAAGCCCTGCTGGTTCAGGCCCAAGGCCCATCTAGTCCAGCTTCCTGTATCTCACAGCGGCCCACCAGGTGTCCCAGGGAGGCACGAGACAACAAGATGCTTGCATCCTGTTACCGCTCCCTTGTACCTGGTATCAGTAGCCCTTTGTAAGGAGGTTGCACAATCCATCATTGCCTATAGCCCACGATGGACCTTTCCTCCAGAAATCTGTCCAATCCCCTCTTAAAGGCATCAAGACCAGATGCCATCACCACCTCCTGTGGCAAAGAGTTCCACAGATTAACTACCCGCTGGGTAAAAAAGTACTTCCTTTTATCTGTTTTAACTCTCCCAACAATCAGTTTTAGCGGATGCCCCCTGGTTCTGGTGTTTTGAGAGAGGGAAAAGAACATCCCTCTATCGACTTTATCCCTTCCATGCATTATTTTGTATGTCTCAATCATGTCCCCCCTCAGGCGCCTTTTTTCTAGGCTGAAGAGCCCCAAACGTTGCAGTCTTTCTTCATAAGGGAGGTGCCCCAGCCCCGTAATCATTTTTGTCGCTCTCTTCTGCACCTTTTCCAGCTCCACTATGTCCTTTTTGAGATGCGGCGACCAGAACTGGACACAATATTCCAGGTGTGGCCTTACCATCGATTTGTACAATGGCATGATAATATTGGCTGTTTTATTCTCAACCCCTTTTTTAATTACCCCAAGCATGGAATTGGCCTTCTTAATTGCTGCCGCACACTGGGTCGACACCTTCATATGGAAGCATCTCTAATGGGAGATTGTGTTTCCTCATTGTCTGGACCCCTCTAATTGTCAGGGATTGGGTCCTGCATGTCAGCAACATGTGCCAGCTCCTCCAAGTCTGGTCCTGGGTGTCACTTCGGGTCATGGCAGGTGCAAAAGAAGGTTTGGAGCTAGTAACAAAGTACATCTTCCATGGGAGGGGCTTCTATAACTTGGACTCAGCCATAGTCTTCCCCCATCCCAATCCAACACATGTTAGATACTGGAGGACTTCTCTGAAAGATCTTAACATTTAAGTAGATTCATAAGGAAAGAGGCAGTCCTTCATATTCCATGGTCTGAGATGTTCAAGGCTTCGAAGGTCAAACCCAACACAGAATTATGTGAATTATGTTTGGAAACAATCTAAGACCCAGTGCAGTTCTTGCAACAAGGGTCCTCTCATATCCTGCAAGCTAAACATCTTATCTAAACATATTTCTCCCATAACAAATACAACATGAAGATAATTAACATTGTGGTAAACAAAAAGGAAGATGGTATTGTCTGGACTTAGAAATAGTATGAAGATTTTAATGTTATCATGCAGAAAAGAAAGTCATGACTCAAGAGAAAAAAGAACATCTTTATAATCCGATTAAAACCCTTGCTAACTGGGCAAAGATGCACCTTTTAAAGTGGTAATCCTCTTGTATTTTGCAGGGGGCAGAGCGACTGTTCCTCTTCACCCCAGAATAGTATCTTTGCCAGGGGGTTTTTCTGGTGTGTCAGTGGTTTTTTTTTTTTTTTTTTTTTTTAAGATTGTGAGGCCTTTGGGGACAGGGAACCATTTATTGATTAATTTTACTATGTAAGATAGTAAAATGTGAACTATTGTTGATTACTGTTTATTATTATTAATAATACACTGATTATGGAAGCGAAGTTTCTGGATTTCTGTTTTTGAATTTTCTATTACATTTTAAATATCTGCATAACTGAGAGAGAGAGAGAGCACACACATGGACACAATCTCTCCCCAGCCATGCTTTTTTTGTTTTGTTCCCCCGGACCTTCACATTTCTAGGTAAGAGTACTACAGCAAAACTCAAAGAACATGACCCTTGAAGGCAGAACATCCGAGATATTAAAAGCTACGTTGCATGGAGCCAAAATGTGAATGCTAAAAAGGGAAAGGTACGTGCCAGTGATGTAATGGATGCAGATAATGGTTCTGGAGGAATGTGAGGCACCATAATGGGCAATTAGTTATAATCTTAAATTTTCCATCAGTGTTATCCCATCGACTGAGCTGCCTCACATTCTAAATCTGCACCAGTACAGTATTGACACAAAGTTCTTAGACTGTTACAATGACTGGAAATAAAGATCTGATTTTTCAGCAATCTCTATGAAGTATGACTGAATGAGAACGCTCTGCCTTGTTTTTACTGGTATGGAAGGCCCTTTGATGGAGGTAGCAAAGAATTACAATTGGATATACCCTATTACAAATATATTTATGCTGAAATACCCTGAATCAGTTGTGCATGTAGCTTATGCATGCCTTAATTGGAATCTGAAATACTTCTCATTTTTGAAATGTACTAATGTTTTGCACGTGTGTTTTGAACTTGCCATTATTAAGAGATCCAAACACTGACATATTCTACAGGTTTAGATGACAAAAATCCGAAGTTGTTATTCTAGGAATTAATAAGGTAAGTCATTTCGCCAGGTCACCAACTTACCAATGGCCTTTGTGTAGTGCCTCGCACCAAGTAACAGTTCTGGGGCTCTGTACCAAAAAGTTACAACAACTGGATCCAGATCTGCCAGTGGCTTCAGAGGAGAATTGAATAACCTTGCAAAGCCCATATCAGCTGAAAAATGAACAGTATTTTTAGACAGAAGATAAAGACTTCTAAAGTAAACAGTACACTGCCACTCTTCTTGTTCTTCCTATCTCACTTACCTCTCACTGAGTGGACTGAAAGGTATGTCACAGACCCACAGACAATCTTATCCTCTAGTGCAGTAGGATTCAAAGTGGTGGGTCATGACCCACCATTGAAACTTTAAAAGGGCCATTTCCCCTTAAGGGGAGAGGGCCAGGAATAAGTGCCCTGATGGCGCTGCAGTAGGACCAAAGTAGGACTTTGAAGACCACTGCTCTACTGTACCGGAGCCCCTCCAGACTTCCTCATAGGCTCTCCTTTGGGCTCCTCTTTGCCCTATTAAGCCTCTGTGTTCTGGCAGGAATGTTCAGGGCTACCTCCAAGAAAGCAATGTATGTGCATGAGTTCCTGCTACTAGCTACTAGAATTGAGGACAATACTGAATGCATTGCCACACAAAGTACATCATAGTTTCTCCCTGGCATCTCACTGTATTCAGGTTACTTCAAGTGCTCACTACTAAAAGTTCCAACTGATTGTTCCACTTAAATTTAATTTGTTCCTTTAAATTTAAATTAGGCATGCTGACAGCAGATTGGGATCTACCATAGTAAATCCTGCAGAAGACTCTTACAATGACTGAAATTTTAGAGCAAAAGAACTACTAGAAAAATGTAAAAAGGTCTCAGAAGCGCTCACTGACAAACTCTTGTCCTAATATTTTGTCTTCGTACAACATAGTTGGTATTCTACTTTACATTGGTATCAACCATAATTGTATCATCAGATACATATTTTAAAAACCACAAATTATGCCAAAATGTCCTGACTTAATTGCACCATAAATCATAAATAGAAATCTAACCAACTTCTTACTGTCTGAACATGTGCTTAATGTAATCCCAATGGCATCAGTGAGGTCACAGCTCAGATGAGTCTGGATAGCAGTACTGCTAATACTGATAAAAAGTCCAGGAGACTAACAAATTCTGCGGGCTTCCTAGAAGCCCTTTTCTGTAGGAAAAAGGGATGCTGTACATAATGGATCTTTTATCCAATCTGAGTAGCTCTCTTCATTTGTATTTGACATGAACTTTCATATGCTGGAGTATACTTCAGCACTTCCCAAACTTACTTCCATTGCAATACCCTCCATGCTGCAAATGCAGTGCTCAGAACCCAGAAGTAAGTGGTGATGACACGTTACATCATTGCCAGTTACTTCCAGTTTGGAGAGACCATGGCGCATCCCTACAAACAGTAGTAAGAGGCTCAGGGCAGACTATCTCAAGCATGTAAAAACTGTGCGGAGTTGCGCCTGCTCAGCTGATCCACTGTTTATAGGGTCACTCCACTGTGTCGCTGCTGGGCAGCAGGTGTCACATGATGCCCTAGGGTATCACAACACACTCTTTAGGAACCTCTGGTGTATCTTCATCTAAAACATAAAATAGTAGGTGTACATATATACACCAGCAGTATGAAAAGCAATTTTACAAATACAGAATAAAATGCATACGATTAGAAATGGAAAATATGATCAGAACTATGAGCAATCAAATAGGTGTGTCTCACTCCAACAGTAACCAGAGGGCTCTTAGTCATTTTTGATCCAAGCTCACATATGTAATTCTTTGAAATTAAGATGGATAATTTTGCAACTCATGCCAAAATAAAGCCTGACAAGTTTGGAAACATCGACCATACTATACATATTCTCCTTGCTGCATTCTAAATGTAAACATAAGTGATTGTTACCCCAGCTAAATTAAAACGCTTATGAGCCACTGGTTTTCTTATCAGCAGATCGGAAGTCAAATCATGCTATGTTATGATGCTGGTTGCTCATTCATAACTTGAACTAAATTACTCATTCTACAGATCTTAGAATAACCATATGTGAAAGAGAGAAGATATATGCTTCATGATACTACAGGGTCTAGAAACGTGCTCTCAAACACCATACTAGTAATGGAGGCTCAAAAAACAACCCATTAAGCCAAGGTTGATACTTTATATTGCAGTGATAAAGTCTTAGCATGAAGAGCACATGCGTCAAGATTGAAGAACAGATTTAGAGATGGGTAATGTACAGAAGACAGCCTTGGTCACGGAGTGCTAAGGAGTTTATCTGCATGCAACTGCTCATAGGATTGCAACTATCACATGCTCTCCACTCTCTGGGAGCAGCAAGGTGAAGGTCATAAGATCAGGCTGGTTTCCTGGACTCATTAGGCTTACCTTATCCTGTTTAAAATAAATGTGGTTTTTCTAACATTACCAGGGATGCGCATGTTAACATTGCAGTATCTAAGTAACTTTAAATCTTCCAGTGAGTTTAAACTGGCTTTTGACTATACTGCAAAATTTGTCTAAGTGCCCTGAATGAATCTCTTTTAAAAGTAGCAGTTACATTTCTAAATATATATTTTTGAAACACTTACCTATTTTCACTCGTCCTCTTTCAGGGCCTTCTCCCATTACCAGAATATTTGCTGGTTTCTGGAAAACAAGAAGTAAAATATTGACTGACTCCTGATGAAACATTAAGTGTAGTCTCCCTCACACAGTGAAACTCTCAAAAGCGTTCAGAGCATGGGATCACTTCTGTCTTCTGAAACATCATTGAGATTTTACAATAATCCCGCTACAGTAGAACTCCAACAGTCCAACACTTTACCCTCGAGAATTCCCAATAGCCAAGCATCAAAATCTAGCCAGAAGAGCATCCAGCTCAGGAGTGGACTCCCAACTTTGCAGGCCCATGCACAGACCCAGGCAGGTAACAGAAGCTCCTTACAGAAGCCCAAGTAGTATGCAGTAAAGTAAGACGTACAGGTCCAGACTCCGTACCCACTGATTTGGTATCCACAAGTTTAACTATCCACAGGGGAGTACCAGACCTGAGCTCCCGAACACAACTGGAGGTGTTCTCTGGTCATGTCAGGGAAGCTTTCCAAGGCCTGCACACACAGCCTCTGCAGGCCTCAACACCCCTGGAGGTGCCAAAAGAGCGTGTCAGAATCAGAAGTGCTCTTTCTGCACCTTTCTAGAAACACCATGGGTGTTCTAAGCTCAAAAAAGCTGTGCACTGTCCTCAGCCAGACTTGTTGGTAATTTCCAGGGCTATAATTTCCACAGGCTAAGAGCCACGTGCAAGGAGTCCTTTGGCTCTTCACCTTTTGGCTCACACCTCTGGTGAAGCCTGTTTGATACCTGTAAATGGCAGATAGGCAGAAAACAGCAATCGGGTCCTCCTTTCCCAACTAGCCAGCTGCGGCCACTCAGTTCATCTTCTCTCTCCCTGCCCCCCCCCTCAGGCCTCCAGTCTCTGGCAAAGCAAGTGCTAGTTGATACCAATTCAAATGTGGCCACAGTGCTACCACAATGTAATGTAAGAGCTTAGCTCCAAGTAGTGCAAAAACAGCGCACTGTCATCAGCTACCAATCATGTATTTCAACCAGGGGCGGTTCTAATTAGAACCGCGCCCATGGCAGGGGCTGAAAGGGCGCCCCCCCGCGACATCATGACGTCACAACGTCATGACACTGCGGGGGTGTGGCTTCCCTCCTGGCTCGGAGGGCGGGGAGTAGCCGCCCTCCGAGCCAGGAGGGAAGCTGCTGAGGCGCGCTCTCCGGGGCGGGGGTTTAAAGCACGCTTTAAACCCCCGCCCCGGAGAGCGCAGCAGCGCCCGCTCCCCGCTCTTTCTGCCGGGACGCGCGGGCACTTTAAAGTGCCCCTTCCCCTTCCCCTTGAGAAGCGGGAGGGGGCACCAGGTGGCAGCGCCGCGTTCTCCTCGCTCCGGCTGGGCCAGCCGGAGCGAGGAGAATGCGGCGCAGGGTCTGGTCGGGAGTGGGCGGGCCGTGGGCGCCATTCTGGGGGGGCGGGCGCCAAGCGAATGGCGCCCCCCGCAAGATGGCGCCCATGGCTCGTGCCACCCCCCGCCACACCCTAGAAACGCCCCTGATTTCAACAGAAGCTATATCTACAATTAATCTGAGACAGGTGAGCCAAAAATAAAGCCACAGAATACAAAAATTAAGTTTGTCAAGGTGTGATAAATTGAAGGCAGGATCTGTGCAGTTGTAGCCACACATGTCCAGGAGGCAGAACAGCCTGTTCACTGAGAAGTGACCTATGCACAGTTGGAGGCCTGTCAATCTAGTCTGTGCAGAAAAGATTATTTGGAAACGTATGTTTAATGAATATTCCAAATAAGATGAGTCTTATCCATAAAAATTATGGCCAATGGATTAATGAATACGTTGACTTCAGAAACACTGCAGTTTTACTTGCTCTGTCTGGGCTGCATTGTTGCCAGCTGTGTTTGCATACAGGAATAAGGTTTACCACTACCTACCTACACAAGGGACGTGGTGGCGCAGCGAGTTAATCCGCTGTCGCTGGGCTTTCAACCGCAAGGTTGGGAGTTCGAGACTGCGTGACGGAGTGAGCTCCCGTTGCTTGTCCCAGCTCCTGCCAACCTAGCAGTTCGAAAGCACCTAAAATGCAAGTAGATAAATAGGGACCACTTTGGTGGGAAGGTAACGGCGTTCCGTGCGCTACGGCGTAGAATCATGCTGGCCACCATGATCGGACAAAAACGCCGGCTCACAGGCTTTGAAACGGAGATGAGCACCGCCCCCTACAGTCGGTCACGACTAGACCATTCGGTCGTGGGGAAACCTTTACCTTTACCTACACAAGGGGGGGGGGCGAGTGGGCAGGACCTGCCAGTTCAAAATTCAAACCAA
>JAJKFI010018423.1:0-18768 GCA_029204185.1 Lerista edwardsae | reverse complement strand
GTGAGGCCATCCCTTGGCCTTTGATTGTGTGAGTGCAACCCCCCCCCCTATAAAGTGCAAGTAAAGTTCTCTCTTCTGTTCCTCCACAGAGAACAAATAAAGGTTGTCATTGGAGTGACCATCCAAGTTGGGCTGCTAGTAAAATTCTAAGCTAATTTTGGGTCGGGGCTGTTTCCCAACTCAGACCAAATATCTGGGAGATTTCAGAGTAAGCAAAAGTTTTGATAAGACCAGCAAAATGTTCTCAGTGGCTGCTGGAGGGGGTCTGATAGCGCAGTCCTAACCTGGAGTGAGGCCGGCACCGTTAGGCCAGCAAAGTTTGGTCTGCACAAGGAACACCGTAAAGTATGTTTGGGCCACTCTTGGAGGCAGGATCCTCCCACTGCCCACCCCCACTGCAGACCCACCTCGTGCTCTTGGGGGGGGGAGGCCTCTTGACACTCCGTGCGTGTGGCCCCCATCAATGGCACTGGGAGTCTCACTGCACTCGCCGGCAGCATCAGCAAGTGCGACAGTGTGTGCAATGCGCACCAGGGTCCAGGCGTTTCTGCCTGCAGTACACCCACTCCCCCAGGGGGGCTCAGGTGACAGGAATGGGTTGTCTGCACATGGAAGAAATTGAACAGAAAAGGAGGGCACCAGAATATTAATAGTGCCAACCAGTGCATGTCTGCTTAGAGTCAGCCCTATTGAATAAAATGGGATCTGCTCCTAGGGAAGTGTGCATACAATTGCAGCCTAAGCAACGCAGATGTGATAGGAGATGAGATTCTTGGGTTAATTGCCACTTTAGCAAGTCACCTGTCTGGACAGCAAAAGCCTGACAGCGAAGGCACATGAAAGTATTGAACTTCTGACCTTTAGGGTGCAATCCTAACGTGGAGTTAGGCCGGCATAGTTAGGCCAGCAAAGTTTGGTCAGCATAAGGGATGCTGTAAAGTATGTTTGGACCACTCACAGAGCCAGAGAGGCCAGTGCACAGACGTGCGCCACCCTCCTTGACCCAGAGAGTGCTCCAAACATGCTTTACGGTGTGCTGGCCTCACTCCAGGTTAGGATTGCGCTCTTGGTGTCAGACTATGATGGGGAAGAGGCTGAGCTGCAGGCCAGGACTTCCTGCTTCTAATCTCACCTCTGGGCACTCGGCCTCAGTGTGATATGGAGATAATAATACACCCCTCACAGGCTTGTTGCAAGGATAAACCGGTGCGACTGTTGGATGCTTAAAACACTCAGAAAGCTGCATGATACAAACAGGACACATCGTTATTCTAACTGGACACAAAAATCAGCCCCCTGATCAGAGGAGTGAAAGACAACCAATCTACATTCGTGCCATTAAAATGGATTCTAAGGTGGTGGCTGTTCAATTCTGCTCCATCCTCCTTGAAAGGCTTGGGGAAAGACCTCCCCATGCCCAGCTAGTGCCCCCTGGGTCTCTCCTTGCAATCCTCAGCTCAATCCGAATTCCTCAACTCCTGCCTGGAGGAATTCTCCTTCCCTGCCCCTCCCTGTCATTGACGGCATTTCTGTCCCGTCCGAGAGCCTGGCTGGCTCTCCCTCCCTCCGGGGGTCCCGCACTTGCGAGCTCCCCCACGCCAAGGCACAGCCCCGCCACTGGAAGGGTCGAGACGGGCCCGATTATTGGGACTCTTCCGAGCCAAACCGCTGCCCCTGCCCGTCTCCGCTCCTCGCTTTCACGGAGGAACTTGGCACGCGGCTGAAGGGCGTGCGTGCGTGCGTGTGTGGTCCGCCAGCGGCTTCCTTCTGCTCCGAATGAGGGGGGCGTGGATAGCAGGAGGTGCCCAGCGGAGGTGCTCCACCTTTGCCTGCAGCAACCAGCCCCACACGGCGAAGGTAAGAGGCGTCCCGCTCCTCCCAGCTGGTTCCCAGGAGGCTGCAGGCCGCTCCTCCCTCCCTCGCTCCCTCCCTCCCGGCCTCTCCGGGGCAGGCGTTGAGGGGCGGCTCGTTGCAGTGCCGCAGGTGCAGCACGAGCCGCGATTGCACTGCGGTCTCCAGGTGGGCGGGCGCGCCTTGCCCTCCCCCTCCCCTGCGCTTCTTCCCGGCGGGGGGACGGATCTTCAGGGCGCGCTCGACGCCGCGAAAGGTGGCAAGGAAGGGGGAGAGAGAGGATTTCTCCCCCCCCCCAGAAAGAGCGACTGAGCAGGTGGTTTGGGAAGCTTTCCTTCGTGTGGAGGGGGGAAGAGGAGAGAGGAACAGGTACTCCCCCCTCCCCCACCCGCCCCGGAGGACTCGCGCAGAAGCGCCGCGGGCTGGGGAGGCGGCAGGTCGTGGTGCTGAACGGACAGCGACAGCTCGCGCAGCCACGCCTCGGCCGCAATCCTCCAGGCCGTCGCCAGGGGGCGCACCCGCGGGACTCCGGCATTGTCTTCGGCGAGGCCGGCCAGCCGCCGCACACCCCGCCCCCCTATCCCAGGCTGAGCAGCCGCGACCATCATCGCGGGAGGAGGAGGAGGAGGAGGAGCCCACGGTGGAGCGTCCATGGTCGCTTGCAGCGGGGGCCCCGAGCTAGCAGGACCCGCCGCCGGATGCCCCCTGCCGGGCAGCATGCGCCCCGAGGCAGGTAGGATGGAGCGAGCGAGGAAAGCGCGGAGAGAAGCCCCCCCCCCCCGCAGCGCGCCACCCGTCCCCGAGCCCGCCTTGGGTTGGTGGGCAACAGGAGACACGGCCAGGATGTGGAGGTGGAGACTGGGTGGGAGGGAGGGAGGGAGGGGGCCTATGTCTATATTACAGCCAATTATTATCTGGGTGGAAGATGGGGGGCGAGAGAAACGTAGCTATGAAGCAATACACACACGTAAGAACTGGGTGCATTTGTGTGTGCGTGAGAGAGCAAGGACGATTGGGTCGTGGGGGGGCAGTGACTTTGGGCCGTGGGGGGGCAGATTCATTCTTTGCCTGCATGCAGCCTTTCCCTTGCATTCGGTCGGTGTGGGTATGAGAGCAACACTACGTGCTGTGTGATCCAGCATTTAATATTAACCCCCAGAGCCTGCCTTTCTGGTGGAGAGCTCAAGGGGGGTACACGAGGCTCCCAACCTGCTACGGGTTAGGTCCAGCCCACACCTGTGTAGCACCAAGAGCGCTTATCCCCAGAGTATTTGGACTACTGAGAGGGGGGGGGGGGGAGGGAGGGAGGGAGCGCCTGCCTTGACACATGGCCGGCAATGATGTGTATCAGGTTGAACAGCAGTTGCGACAGCAGCGCTATGCTTGTGTGTGGCCAGGGGGAGGACAGACCAGTTCAGAAGTGTGCTTAGGGAACATGGGATAGACGGCGTTAAGCACAACTGCATCCCGTTTCACCAGACATAGGAACAGCAGGACCTTGCTGGACAGGACCACTAAGTGTCGTCAAGTCCACAGCACTGCTTGCTGCAGTGGCATACCAGCCACTGTCGCTAGTTGGGGGGTCGCAGGCCTCTCCTGCCACTGCTCCCCAGCAGCCAGTGTTAGGAGGAAGACCTGCCTCTCCACACCGCCTCGGTGTACCCATCACAACTGCTGGGAGGCCTGACCATGTTTCCAGTTGGACTGCTCAATCCATATTTGGGGAGAAGCCCTCCTCAATGGCATCCCCCCTGTGGGGGGAATGCTAAGTGTTGCAGGAGCCTGAGCTGCTGTGTAATGGGGCCCCGTCCCCTCGGCTTCAGAGCTTTGCTCTCTTCGTGGCTTGGAGAGCAAAGCCTCCAAGCCAGCTCTTCAGACCATGAATGGCTAGAGGCAAAGGGGAGGGACCATGTTACATAGGAGCTCAGGCTCCTGCAACACTTAGCGTTTTGCACTCCTAGGAACACCAGTGCCCCTCCTTATGTTCAGTGAAATTTTCTCCCAGGGCCAAGTCCTATCCAACTCCCCCCCCCCCCCCGGAATGAAGAACAGCTCTATCACTAGCAGTCTTTCAGCGGAGACTTAGGACTTTTTTTAAAAAAAAAATTTAAGGAGGCGTTTTATTAGTTGCTGACATGTTGGGCTGGCATTTTTATTTGATTTTATTGTAATTTTAATCTTAATTTTTAATCTTTAATTTTAATCATTGTAAGATCCTTTGGGTCTGCTGTTTTTAATTGTTTGTCATTGTTTTAATTTTTATCCTGTATTTTTTTTGCTTTGTTGTAAGCCACCTTGGGCACCCTATTACGGGGCAGAAAGGTGGGGTATAAATCCAATTATTATTATTAATAATAATTATTGTAACAATTAACTCCCAGCATCAGTCCATGATCTGAGGTTCGGCCCTCTTCTTAATCTAAGGTAACACTGGCTGACTTTGGGTGAGTCTCTGTCTTGGCCTAACCTACTTGAGAGTAAAAGTAGTTCTTTTTCTGTTTTTGTTCTTATTGTTTTGCCATAAGTTGCTATGTTGGTTTGAAAATGTTGTGAGCAGCCCTAGCTCCACTTTGGCAGTGGATGGATAGATTGTGGATGTCTTAAATACATACAACCCCAGAACCAGAACCAGGGGACAGCCATTAAATTGAGTGTTGGGAGAGTGAGAAAAGATTAAAGGAAGTACTTTTTCACCCAGCGGGTAATTAATCTGTGGAACTCCTTGCCACAGGAGGTGGTGATGGCATCTGGCCTAGGTGCCTTTCAAAGGGGATTGGACAGATTTCTGGAGGAAAAGTCCATCGTGGGCTATAGGCCATGATGGGTGGTGCAACCTCCTTAATTTAGAAGTAGGCTACCTCAGAATGTCAAATGAAAGGGAGTGGCAACAGGATGCAGGCATCTTATTGTCTTGTGTGTTCCCTGAGACATCTGGTGGGCCACTGTGATATACAGGAAGCTGGACTAGATGGGCCTTTGGCCTGATCCAGTGGGACTCTTTTCATGTTCTAATCAATGGGTGTTTTATTAGACTTCACAGGCAAGGTGGGCTTGTGTGAGCTGGGTGCATTGACTGTGCTGCAAGACACATTTGGTCTACCAAGTGAATGTGAGTAGGGACTAGGAACAATGAGTAATGTCTAAACCTGTGCTTTCTATGAGTAAAGAATGGTGGATCTTCAGATGAGATGGGGCAGAGTGGAGAGCTTGATGGACAGGAGTGTCTGCCATCAGACTGATGAGCATCTGAAAAATTGGCACTTCCTGGGAGAGAAATAAAAGTGCACCTTAAGAACGGCGTGCATTTCAGGGATGCCCCGAATCATCGGGGACACTTGAAGAGTGTGATGGGCTGAGACAAGGATTTGGGTGGTGAAGGCCAGGCACGCAAGGTTCTCATGGATTCTTTTTCTGTCCTAGCAGGTGAGGCCTTGACAGGGATGACCCAGGGGGCTGCACCCCAATGGCGTCCTCACACCCCTTGGAACTGACAGTCTTGGGGAATGGCCCAGGGTCCAGCCGGAGAGCTCCACCAGGGGAGCCCTCAGCACCATGGACAGATCCCAGACTGGGAATTGAAAATGCCTCCTACCAGGGGGAGGAGGAAGAGGAAGAAGAGGAGGCAGAGACCTCTTTCCGGGGTGGCCAGGGAGCCACGAGCAGCCCCAGGGACCAAGCAGCGCCCCCTAGGGGAGACCTGTCCCCGCGGTCTGAGGAGGGTCCTTTGTCAGACGCAAGCGGGGACTCGGTGGACTACGGCTTCATCCTGGCTTTGGTCTTCTTGGTCAGTGGGATTTTGCTGGTGATTGTTGCCTACAGCATCCCCCGGGAGGCCCGGGTCAACCCCGACACAGTGTCCGCCAGGGAGATGGAGCGGCTGGAGATGTATTACGCCTGGCTGGGCTCCCATTTGGACAAGTGCATCATCGCCGGCCTGGGGCTGTTGACGTTAGGGGGGATGCTGCTCTCCATGCTCCTGATGGTGTCCATCTACAAAGGGGAGCTCTACAGGAGAAGGAACTTCCCAGCGTCCAGGGCTCCCCGGAAGACCTACGGATCCATCAACCTGCGGATGAGGCAGCTTAATGGGGACGGGGGACACACCTTAGTTGAGAACGAGGCCGTTCAGGGGACGGAGGCAACAGGCAGCAGCCAAAACTGCTGATGTTTCTTCAGGCGAAGTCTCCAACATGGCCTTTCCCGCATCATTTGAAAGTTCAGTGGTCAAAGAAGATTTTTTTTTTACAATTTTATTTATTTATTTATTTGACCTGCATCTGTAGTGATAACTTCATACCTCAAAGAAGATCAAGAGAGAAAAAAAGAAAGTTCACATCCTATAAGAAAGACATGTCAGGAAGCTGCTTATGACAAGCCTCAGGCATAAACTGACAATGCCTTCTTTGCTTAGACACACACACACACACACACACACACACACACACACACACACACACACACAAGTTCACAAAGACAACTTTTGGGGAAAAAAACAACATCATTTTCTGTCTTCTGGGAGCACGACGTTCTTTCCAAGGACCAGATTTCCAAGCAAGCTTCTGAGCCTCCTGCAGGTTTTCTGTGCTATGTACAGTTCTGGGACACTCCCCACCCCAGTAGCTTTTTGACTGTCCTACAACCAAATAGCCTATGCTGGAGAAACAGAGCCAAAGTCATATATCAGAGCTCCTCTTTGAGTTTGTGTATAGACTTTCAAGTACAGTTTAAGGCTTGCACTTTTGAACAAGGCTACTGGATTTTTCTCCAGCCAACCACCTGTTAGCAATAGCCAAATCTGTCGGATTCTGCCTGAATCTCAGTTCCCAGCAAGAGGCCAGAAAGCATTCAGATGCGACACACTTTTGTACACATCCTCTGGGTCTCACCGTCCTCCTACACCGTCCTTCACCATGTTGGAATTTGTAGCACACATTAGTTGGGGCAGCGAAACCTTGGTGAGAAACCCACAGGCTGCTTCGCGAGCCCACAACCCACACCAGCAAAACCCAACTCCAAAGCCTCACAGACAAGAAGCCACGTCCTGAACATTTCTGTGTCTTTAGTTCGAAGAAGAAATACAGAAGGAAATGCACAGCAGGCTCCAAGAACCTCCAGTTACTTTGCTTCCTCCAGAGCAGTGATTTTCAACTTCTGTGCCTTTGTGCAGTGGTGTGCCACGAAAGGTCCACAGGTGTACCGCAGGAGTTTGGAGCACAGTGGTTGAAAACTTCTGAAAAACTCCTCTGGGTTCTGCGGCTCTGTCTTGAGGACAACTGTCTGTAGTAATGGACTGTCCGTCCCGCTTCCTCCACTGGCAGAGTGGAGGAAGACCAACAGTTGCCCTAGAAACAGAGCTGCAGGACCCTGAAGAGTCTCCCGGAAACCGGAAGTGACATCACAAGAGGCAAAGACCATAGAGAAGATCATAGAGGTCAGTGTGCCCCGAGAAGTAAAACATGCTGTTCTGGAGTGAGGAGCTGTTCTGGAGTCAGGAGCGCTTTCTCTCCAAGTCGTCTGCCTTGGATGTGGAAGACTTTGCTGCAATTTGGAGCTGCAATTACAGCATGAAATATTGATGAGGGCCCAGGTGGGGCCACCATCGAGGAAAGTGTGTCAGCAGGAAGCTTAAAATGGAAATAACTCAGACATGATCCAGCAAGGGGTGACCTTTAAACAGAATGGCTGCTGGGGGCGGGGGGGAGATAGCCCTGCTCCCAGCCTGTTGGAAAATGCGTACCTGCAAACCAGGGAAGACAGTCTGTTCAGTGCTCAAAATTGCAACGAACCGAGGGAGGACGTGGCCATTTGGAAAGCTGTGCAGTCGCGTCTGCCTGAGTTTTTTGCCTTTAAATCTTGCCTTAGTTTCTGTCCCTTCCCCCCCTAAATTGCTGGAATGTTATGATTGCTTATAATTGGGAGGGGAAAAGGGGTGTTGCTTAAAAATAACATTTGAGAACTTGATAAAAATCTCTCTAGGTCAGAGCAACGGTTTGCCTAGCCCAGGGCTGGGGTGATACCTGCAGCCACATGAGGTGGTGGAGCAGACTGTATCATTGGTACGAGTGGGGAGGGCACATTTTTAAATTGCTCATTCATTTTAAGAAGAATCCTTGTAAAAGGAAATGCAGTACACCCAGGAGAAAGGGCCTCCCTCCGCACACCTCTGCTAGTTGTCTACTTGAAGAGACTTGGGTGATTTGTTATTTTCAAAAGTAAGTGAGCACCCCGTACCTGTGGCCTGAAGCGATGCTGTCCATTCAGGATCCTACCTGTGGCACAGGAACATTTAGTTCTAGAGCTGTGGTTCTCAAACTGCTTAGCACTGGGACCCACCTTTTAGAACGACAGTCTGTCCACGACCCACCAGAAGTGATGTCATGGCTGGAAGTGCCATCACTGTGACACCAGAGCCTGCCGCTTTCCTGAGAATGCAGCAATCAGTTGGGTTATTTCTCAGCCATTTTCCAACTGCAAAGTGAATAATAACATTTTCCAATAGCAAAGTGAATCAGAAAGAAAAAAAAGGCTTATTTACAGCCTTGACACAAGCAAAACAACCACAGAGCCCTCCCCCTTTCCAGCATATTTTCAATATGGCTGCCCTAGGTGCTTTGCGACCCACCTGAAATTGGCTCATGACCCACTGGTGGGTACCAATCCACAGTTTGGGAACCACTACTCTAGAGATGCTGAGAATTTGAGGGACAGAAAGTGCATTTTTATTTTGCAAAAATAGATTTACATTACCCTAATTTGATCCTCCTCATTTATTTTCCCAAACTCAAATTTGTTCTCCAGTAAGTCTCTTAATTTGAATGTCTTACAATACCCCAATTAAGCTGCTTAAAACTGTCCCTCTTATGTGAATTTTAAAATCAAAATGTGATTTTTTTTTAAAAAAAATGGAAACCTTTTCCATTTTTGTTTTTTCAAAGTGTCAAATGTGTGCAGAACTTTGTCAGCTCCATTTCTAGACCCAGCGTTCCGTCTCCAGCACTAACAGGGTCTGAATGTTTGCTCTGCGCACTTCAAATAAGTGTTCCTACATTGCTAGCCAAGCCTCTTGAGTCAGAAGTGCGGGATCTGGGACAGAGCAGGTACCTCGCAAAAGAAGGGGTCTTGCTTTCTTCACTGGTTGAAATGTGTTCTTTAGGCCACATGGTCTGGGTTGGATTTCATAATTACCCCCCCCCCCCTGCATTTGTGGCAGGGATGGAACAACCCAGGCTGCAATTACCAGTGTGTATGGATTGTTGAGGGTGGGCAAAATGTGTTCGTGAGCACACTTCTCTTTCTTGCCTCAAGATTAAATAATCCCATTCCCTATGAAATGCCAGTCATGTCCAATCTGCTGCAAGTAGCATTTCAGGAAACAGATGCATTTATGTGCTGACCGCCCTCTGTCAACTGCAGGGAGCCAACTGAGTGTACAATTAATATTGACCAGGGGGGTTGGTTGGGAAATCTCAGGCCATAGCCCAGCGGCTGAGTATTCGGGCCTGCTTTATCCATAAAGCAGAATGAGATGGTAGAATCCTGAGCGGATAGAAAGGACTGTACCACTTTAGACCACAAGTGGTGTATTGTGGAATACACTTCTTCCCTGCGAGCAGGAAAACTAGCACAGCTGCACAACTTGTCCACTTTCAAAGTGTCCTTTAAAACAGCAGAGCGGTGAATAATGGGATCTCTCCCTGGCAGTCCAAAGTGGCACAATCTCACGTTCCTCTGTCCAGACCAGGTCTGAATCCACACAGGCGCCCTCTGTGTCAGGGTCAGGCTTTGGCAAGGCCAGGCGTCCTGCTGCCAGATTCAAGGATCCAGGGCCCAGGCCATGTTCCAAAGCAGGCAGAAGTCAGGATTCAGGGTGGCAAGAGTAGACCAGGCAGGCCAAAAGCAGGTCTGGAGGCAAAGGCAGTCTGCCCTGGCACAACTGAGAACACAATCCTAACCTGGAGTTAGGCTGGCACAGTTAGGCCAGCAAAGTTTGGCCAGCACACCATAAAGCGTGTTTGGACCACTCTCGGAGTCAGGGAGGATGGTGCGCGTCTGTGTGCTGGCCTCTCTGACTCTGAGGGTGGTCCAAGTCATTGATGAAGATGTTAAAGAGAACTGAGCTCAAGACAGAGTTCTGGGGCACTCCACTTAAAATTTTCTTCCAGATTGAGGCAAAGTCATTGACAATCACTCTTTGTGTTCGATTATCCAACCAGTTGCAAATCCACCTAACAACGATTTCATTCAGCCCGTATTTTTCCAACTTGCTGATTAAGATGTTGTGTGGAACCTTGTCAAATGCCCTATGCTCAAGGAGATCATTAGAACACCACCTGGGTCGTGGTTGTATGAACAGCCTGGCGCTTTAATTTCTAACCTTGAAAGAGTGATCTGAGCTGAATTGCAAGGCTGGCCAACAGGCACAGGTGACATCCATCGTCCAGCTAGGAGGTCATCGCAAGAAAGCAACTTGCTGGGGGGACGACACCTCCATTTCTTTTGCCTTGAATAAGATTAGCTGCCCTTTCCGAGAGCTCAGCCTGCTCAAAAGATGAGATCTGCAGAGGGCCCCAGTTGATTGGCTTCCAAGACCTGCTTGGCACCAGATCTTAATGCAAGGCTCTTTTGCATGAGACTTGCACTGAATGGAAGCTCTGTGTTAACATTGTCGTGTCATCTTACTGTATTCCTTCAGGAGACCCTGAGAATTATACTGAGGGGAAATTATACAAGTAGCCCAAATGCAAATTGGACTAGAATAGAAATGCGCCAGCGATGATCTCCAGCATCTGATTACAATGGGCAGCCCAATCCCAACTTACCCCAGGGTAAGCCCCAGACAGGCCTATAGGGCTGCGAAAGCCCAGTCTGGGCCACCCACACTGGGCTTTCACCCTCTCCCAGGCCATTCCGTCTCCCACCTCCTGCTTGCCTGTCCCAGCGTGGTGTCTGTCGGCTGGCGCAACTCCCTGCACTGTCCCAGAGCCTTCCTGTCTGGTGCAGATGTGCCTTGCGACATCAGAATAACTGGGCCAGAATAACTCGGCCATGATTTTCTTAGTGATCTGGAAATACACTGAATTCACCCTAGAGATGGCGGCATTTAAAGGATTGTAGAGTTAAGGTAGATTAGATAGATAGATTAGATAGATAGCATGGTACGTTTTTGGTAGGGGGAGCACCAAACAACATGAGAATGTGAGACTATAAATCACGTATATGGGAATGTGACCGGCATTAACTGCATGGGAAAAGCGAAAATGAAGCACCTGGGAAGGTGGGATGAACAGGTGAAGCGTAAGCAGAGTCGGCCTTCAGCCAATGCAACCAATGTCGTCTCATTGGGCCCCACGAGTTGTGGGGGGTTCCGCACCAGTGCAGTAAGCATATCACCTGCTGCTGCAGCCAGGGTCTCCACGGGCTATAAGTCAGTCGGGTCAGCAGAGCAGCTTTACCCTGGGCCCTCCCACCTGCCCCTTCCTCAGAACGGCCTCGAAGCAGTTGGTGGTGATGTCATCATGTCACCACCAACTATTCCCCGGTGCTGTACATGGCGCCCCAAGCGCTCTTCTTCATGAGTGGGGGGCTCAGCAGGGACGGTGGGGGGGCATGAGAATGCCACACAATGGGCCCCGTGCCCAGCAGTGTCATGCTACCGGTATGCTGGGCGGGGGAGCCCCCGCGGGGGCGGGAAAGATGGCGAAACAGAGTGTGACGCAACGGGCGGGCTGCCGTTCACCCGTTCCTCCCACCCAGCGTACCGGTAGCATGACACCGCTGCCCGTGCCCCTGGAGCTGGCCCTGAACATAGGAAAACCCTCTTGCCACATTAGCAGCTGAGTAGACGCTGCTACACCTAAGGGGAGTAGCTAAAGAAGTTCAGGGGGGTGCAATTGCACTGGGCAACAAGCTTGAAGGGGGCAACAAGCTGAGCTTGACACTAGTGACCAAAATGGTAGAAACCTTGGTATGGATGCATAACATCATCATGTTATATATCATTGGAAAGGAAATTTAATGCAGAATGCAATGAAACAAACCAGAGTGTAATATCTTTATAAGAAGTTATGGCCAAAAAAACAAACAAACAGAAAATGAAAATATAACTGTCATGTAAAAATTGCAGGTTGTTAAATCACAATTTGTAAGAATAATACTGTCATGTCATATATTGTTCAATGTGGAATTTCATGCAGAATGCAGTGAAGCAAACCGGAGTGTAACATCTTCTTCATTCTATCAAAAGTTAGGGCCAAAAAACCTGAAAACGAAGATACAACTTGTGACGTCACTTCCTGTTGTGACGTCACTTCTGGGGCAACATTTTGCTCTCAGCACCAGGCTACACTTTCATTAGCTACGGCCCTGCTACAGCTTTCAGAGTACATTCTTCAGTGTGACTACAGGGTTCAGGAACCAGCCCACAGCAGGCAACAGTGGGTCTTTCAGTGGGTTTATTGCTGCTGCCTCTTACTTGCCTATGAAACTCTGGGTTATTCTTGTGAGCACCGAGAACTCTTGGCGCAAACATCTTCATGCCATCAACCAGAATGGCAACGACCAGGGGCTCGTCGTGAGGAAACCAGGACAGTTAAACGGCTTCAGTGTGTAATGAGGATATGCTCCCGTTCATAAATGGTTTTGTCCATTTAGCAAGTGCACTTGTGCACATCAGGTGCACAACAGGAGCAAGTGCACTTGATGTGTAAGCAGCTAGGGTTCTGGCTGTTGGTTCATGCGAAGAGAAATCAAAGCCACAACCACCTACTTGAGCTGGAAGGGTGAGGGAAAATGGTCAACACTGCAGTTCCAAGGACAAGAATTGTCACGTCTGCCCATATTGGTGCCCAATGAAGCATTTCGCCAAGTTGTCTGGATTAATTTCTGAAGGCCCTGTCCCTCAGCATGTTTTTGAACGGGACCTTCAGAAGTTAATCCGTACAACTCGGTGAAATGGATGGA
This sequence comes from Lerista edwardsae, assembly GCA_029204185.1. NCBI lineage: Eukaryota > Metazoa > Chordata > Lepidosauria > Squamata > Scincidae > Lerista > Lerista edwardsae. The sequence goes on along the minus strand of JAJKFI010018423.1, from coordinate 5,958 downwards.
GGGAAAATAAATACAGCAACAACTCCAGTCTAGGTTTCTCCCTTACATGCTAGTTTTCTAGGTGCATGGTGATGCTTGGAGGAGAATCCCATCATGCCAGCCCTCACTTGCAGTCTGAAGTGGGACAGCTCAGAGACGAGAGAGCGTCAAGCCTCCGGTTTCGCCGGCTGCCGACTCTGCATGAGCCTAACGTGGAGGGGGCTGGGCTGGGGCAGGGTCCTTCTTGAGCCCCCAGCCGGTGAAGGGGCCGTGTGTGTGCAGGGACTGGTGGCTGCCTCAGACCTTTGCCGCAAAATGCAACAAAGAGCTGTGCCTTGCGCTTTGGGGCAGGAGACCTCCGAGGAGGGACAAGGGGGAGCTCACTTGGGAAATGGACGAAGCCGAGTGAATTTGCTGTCCTGTCAGATGTGTCCATCATTCAGGCCGTGCTCCAGTAGCTGCAGTTGTGACTGTGTGTGTGAGATGATTGTAACCAGTTATATGCTGCAGCTGTGACTGTGTGATCAGGGCCGGCCTTCAGCCACTATGCCTACTGTCATCACGTTGGGCCCTGCACTGTGGGGGGCCCCATACCGCACAGTGAGCCTGTTGCCTGCTGCAGCAGCCAGGATCTGCAAAGAGAAATGGGCTGTAGGTCAGTGGGGCGAGCAGAGCAGCTTTCCCTTGAGCCTCCCCATCTGCCCCTGCCTCTGAGGGCCTCCTGGAAGCAGCTGGCGGCGACGTCACCATGCCACTGACAGCTACTTTCGGGTGCCCTGCTTTGTGCAAGTGCTCTTCCTAAGCAGCTCAAAGGCCAACCCGTCGCAGTATCAGCAGCCATCCTCCGTGCAAGCCAAGTGCAGGTGCACACGGAAGCGCCTTCTGCCGAGCCAGAGGTGGGCGGGATGATTAGAGCTCTTCTTCATACTGTCGTGTTCACAGCTGCTGTGATGACGAGTCTGAACTTGCTCCAAGTTGCCTCGCTGTTCTGCCTAGCGACAGGGGAAGGCAGGAGGAGGGGGACCGCTCGGCATCATGTGATGAGTGACAGCGGCCTTTCTCACCCCATGGAGCCCGTCAGACCCTGTGCCGAGGTCTGGGCTCTCGTCTTATCGCTCAATAAAGCAAGCCCAGTTCTGTCCTCAGCCTCTGGTTTCTGTTTTTCCCCCTCGCTCAGGGCTGCCGACTCTCACCTTGCAGATCTCCCCAGGCTTGGGCAGGGGCTGCTCTCTCTTGCAACAGAAGGTGGCAGGATTGAACCTCCTCCCTCTGCCCCAGGAGGATGAGATTCTGGAGGGCCAAAGGGCCATCGTTGCCCCTGCCTTACAAAACTGTGCCCCCCCCCCAACTCCTCAAGGAGGGAAGAGAAATTCCTCCTGTGGCCCGGGTTATTTCAGCAGGGACTGAGGATCTCTCTTGCCAGCCACAGGAAACGACCCCCCGCCCCCCAAAGAGTTCTTGGTCTGCAGCGGTTGTCAGAGTTGCTCCTTCTCAACATCGCTGCTGGCCAGTCGAACTGTATTTCTCCAGCAGTTCCGCCCAGGATCAACCTGCCTGTGAAGCAAGCAAAGACCTACAAGTCGTGGAGGAGATTGTAGCAAACGTGTCCCCCAGTGGTGTATTTGTCCATCATTGTGTTTCACTGTGTTGAATTAAAGTTGACTGTGTGATGCCACATTCCTGCACTCTTTCATCTGCCTCTTAGGAAGCTACCTTCTCTGGGGCCAGACCCAGTGGTGTTATTCTACCGGAACGCTGGGCGGGACATCTGGGTGATCGACAGCCCGCCCGTCACGTTCCGCAGCGTTATGCCATTTGTGTAACCAATTACGCCGCTTGTGTACATTACGCAAACAGCGTAACGCTGCGGAACGCGACGGGCGGGCTGTCGATCACCCGGATGTCCCGCCCAGCGTTCCGGTAGAATAACACCACTGGCCAGACCTTTGCACCATCTAGGTCTGTACTCCCTGCACAGACTGGCAGCGGATCCGACAGGGATTTTGCCTTCTTAGCCCAACCTGGTGAGGGACGGGACTCTACTGGGAGGCTCTGCCGGCAAAGCAGGGACTCTCCCACTGGCTTGTGTCCCTTTACCGAGGCTGCAAATTCTGTGGTCTAAGACAAATCCATTAGCCACAACAAGCAGCATTCGAGGAGAGGGATCCCCACAGCAATGGGGATGTTCTGTGCAGTGACTGGCCCCAAAGGCCCACTCGAGTGCTGTCTCTCAGGGCTGCTTCAGTCGTGCAGTTGCTGCAGCCCAAGAACGCCAGTTTGCACTCCAGGAGTGTCCGTTGATCCTGTCACAATGACGACACTTCCTGCTTGATGATGTTACATCTGGCCATGACATCACTTCCTGCGGGTCCCGACACGAGTGCCATTTTAAAAAGGGGGGGGGGTCTAAAAAATGTGAGAACCACTGATCTAAGAGATTTGAGATTCAAAAGGGAACAAGACAAGCTCTTGGTTCTTCTGGAAAGGAATTCCATACTTGTGGTGACACTACAGAGAAGGCTTGCCCCTGAGCCATGGCCATCCCTTGGGGCAGAAGGGGCACGTGAAGGAGAGCCCCTTCGGGTGATCAAAGTCCTACCTGACACTGTGGATGCTGTAAATGCCTGCAAGAGTGGGGTGATCGTGGCATTGCAGGCATTTGGGAGCATGTGCCCTACTTTGCGGGGGTTCAGAAGGGTTGGGGAGGCCCACTGCCATCTCCTCCGGCCTCCTCAATGCTTAAAATAGCTCCGTTGGAAGAGGGGAGCTTGCTTCCTCTTTTCACCCGACAACAGGAAGTAAGCTCCGATCTTGCAGCGAGCTATTTAAAGCATCAGGGAGATCCCGTGGAGGTGGCAGCGGGCCTCTCCAGCCCTTCTGGACCCCCTACGTACAACCCCCTAAGTGCCTGTGGTGCTGCGCTTGCTGCAGCAGTGCCAGGCACTGATCTTTGGGGCCTCACCCCTCAGGGGGAAATGTTTTCCCCTGGGTTGCGACCCACCCTTTGAAGAGTTCTAAGAAGTTGGACTGGATTGCGTGGGAGAAGGCTGGGGCTAATCCACAAAGGAACTTAAAGGCCAACACCGTCATCTTCAATTGAGATGGGAAATGAATGGGCAGCCCACGTAGCTGCTGAAGGAGTGGTCCTACTGAGTCCAACCTTGTGACCGGCCGGCCGCTGCATTGGCACTAACTGTGGCTTCTGAACTCGGGGGTAGCCCCAGGTACAGAGTTACAGTAGTCCAGTCTTGAAGTCACTAACGCATGGACCACCGTGGCCAGGTCAGATCGGCTCAAGTACTGTCGTAGCTGGCGCACCAATTGAAGCTGGGCAAGTGCACTCCTAGCCACAGGTGCTACCTGGTTCTCCAGAGACAGCTGAGAGTCTAGGAGCCACTCCCAGACTGCGCACCTGTTCTTGCAGGGGAAGTGTCACTCCATTCAGAGTGGGTGAAAGACTTAGTGTCTGCTTTGAGGATTTTCTGACCAGGAGGACCTTTCTGTCTTTTCTGGATTCAGCTTCAACCTATTGGCTTTCATCCATACCCCAACTGCCTCCAGGCAGTGTCCCAGGACCTTCACAGCCTCTTCAGCTGGAGATGGCAAAGAGAGACAGGGCTGAGAGTCGTCAACATACTGGTGACACCCCAGCCCGCCTCCCCGGATGATCTCTCCCAGGGGTTTCATGTATATATTGAACACACTGCAAAGGTCAAAATGCTGAGCAGGGTTCCCCCAGCATCACCATTTGTATTTGTCCAAAATGTGAAATAAGCATTCAGTGAATCATAGAACTCTTCAGTGACCAAGTCCAAGGAACACAGTGAAAAACGATGATTGACAAATACACCATTGGGGGGGGGCACATTTGCTAAAATCTCCTCTGCTAGGTGTTGGTCTTTGCTACCAGACTGAATGTACATCACAGGTAGGTTGGTTCGTGGTGAGTTTCAATGAACAGTGAGTTGGGTCTGTGAGAGTCCACGTTTAATGGTGGAGGAACTCGATGGACAAGAAAAGTGAGAAAGGAGGGAGAGTCTGAGGGGCATTGACCTAAAATTATTGTTTTACAGGCCATGGTTGAATAAAACCGTTTGCACCCGACTTTTTTGCCTGCTGCTATGGCAGGTATTCTCAAAGGCTACCCCTCAGAGAGAAAAAACTGTTCTCAACCATTACTCATCAATTGCTATGAGTCACTGCTGTTCTTAAAGTCCCAAGTGCCCGCATTCTGCATACGTTCACGGCTGGTTTTAAAGTAGCAGATGCCTCTGTTCCTAAGAGTCGGTAACCAAGCGCTGTTGATTTGAAACATCTCCTCCTTTCTGTTCTGATGTTTATGGACCGCCACAGCTTCTCTCTCCCTAGATTAGTGTAATAGTGACTAGTGATAGATCACCTGTGTTTGCTCAAAGGTGATTCTCTGCCCAGTTTTCACATGTTCTGCAACTGCTGACTTTTCCACATGTTGTAACCGGCAATTTCTCTCACGCTCCATTATCTTACTGTTTACACTCCTCTTGGTGGTACCAATGTATACTTGTCAACAACTATTATATGGGAAACCTGATAAACCCCATACCAAGCCAGTTTGGAGATTGGCTTAATATTCACCTTCTCCAATTATTGCTCAATGCGATCTGTCATGTTTCTCAAAGGGAAAAACACTTTGGCTTTTGGAGTTGGTGGCACAATACCTTGAGCTCTGTTGGACTGGCAGTTAATGACAGTTGACATTTGAGAGTTGACAGTTCATAGCAGTTTTCTTCTCTGAGCAGCCGCCTTTGAACATGCCTCTCATAGCGACAGGTGAAATGCCAGGTAGAAATGGCTGCATGGCTAAGGGTGGTTTTTCGTTTGTTGAAAACCGCCTTTTGAATAAAAACACAAAACGCCACATTTTGGTGATTAAGATATTTTCCAGAAATTAAAATAGACTCCTTTTCCAATTAGAAATAATACTGTGGCTGCATCTGCTGGCACTGTATCACCTACCTAGTACACTTTAAAAGCATTTAAAATGGATAAAAATGAAAACCTGGATTCAGAACGTGGAATAAAAACACATAACACTGCAGTCTGCTATTTGAATCAATAAATTTTGGGGGAAAAAAATCACAAAAAACCCACACACCTAATCATGGCCTATAAACCCGAATAATTTTTAGCAACGTTATGAACGTTGGCTGTGGAAGTTGTAGTGCTTAAGCAGAAGATTTAGTCGAGAGGGTTAATGCCTCCATTTGCCTGAAGATAAGAGCTGAAGATCTGAAGGTCTCCAGTTCGGGACTACTGGAAGTCTCTGTGAACGGCAGACCTTGTAAATTGCGACTGATTAAAAGCTGAGCTGTCTTTGGCTGCCTTGTGAGAGGGGGAGTTGTGCCAAGTCAGCCGCTTCTCTGGTGGGAGCAGGGAAGCCGCTTATCAGCCAGCAAGAAGACAAACGGGTGACTAAATCCAGAAAGATCCATCTGTATGTGTGTAGTTCTTGTAAGATAGAACGTTTCTGTAAAATTGTAAAAACCTTCGGGTTTCTGAATAAAGTCTGCCCATGTAAACCACCTTGAGTTATAGTCCTTAGAGAAATCTGGTAACCTAAGAAAGGCAGTATATAAATACAAGTATTATTATTTATTATTATTATTAAGCTCAATCATTGCTCAGTCCATACACCAGTGAGGAATGGACATGGGTGGACACATCTGACAGGACAGCAAATTCACTCGGCTTCGTCCATTTCCCAAGTGAGCTCCCCCTTGTTCCTCCTCGGAGGTCTCCTGCCCCAAAGCGCAAGGCACAGCTCTTTGTTGCATTTTGCGGTAAAGGTCTGAGGCAGCCACCAGTCAGTCCCTGCACAGACACGGCCCCTTCACCGGCTGGGGGCTCAAGAAGGACCCTGCCCCAGCCCAGCCCCCTCCACGTTAGGCTCATGTGTTGTGGATTTGTGTTGGTTAGAGCAGAGTTGGGGGCTTGCGGACC
>JAJKFI010018422.1:0-18765 GCA_029204185.1 Lerista edwardsae | reverse complement strand
GTGAGGCCATCCCTTGGCCTTTGATTGTGTGAGTGCAACCCCCCCCCTATAAAGTGCAAGTAAAGTTCTCTCTTCTGTTCCTCCACAGAGAACAAATAAAGGTTGTCATTGGAGTGACCATCCAAGTTGGGCTGCTAGTAAAATTCTAAGCTAATTTTGGGTCGGGGCTGTTTCCCAACTCAGACCAAATATCTGGGAGATTTCAGAGTAAGCAAAAGTTTTGATAAGACCAGCAAAATGTTCTCAGTGGCTGCTGGAGGGGGTCTGATAGCGCAGTCCTAACCTGGAGTGAGGCCGGCACCGTTAGGCCAGCAAAGTTTGGTCTGCACAAGGAACACCGTAAAGTATGTTTGGGCCACTCTTGGAGGCAGGATCCTCCCACTGCCCACCCCCACTGCAGACCCACCTCGTGCTCTTGGGGGGGGGAGGCCTCTTGACACTCCGTGCGTGTGGCCCCCATCAATGGCACTGGGAGTCTCACTGCACTCGCCGGCAGCATCAGCAAGTGCGACAGTGTGTGCAATGCGCACCAGGGTCCAGGCGTTTCTGCCTGCAGTACACCCACTCCCCCAGGGGGGCTCAGGTGACAGGAATGGGTTGTCTGCACATGGAAGAAATTGAACAGAAAAGGAGGGCACCAGAATATTAATAGTGCCAACCAGTGCATGTCTGCTTAGAGTCAGCCCTATTGAATAAAATGGGATCTGCTCCTAGGGAAGTGTGCATACAATTGCAGCCTAAGCAACGCAGATGTGATAGGAGATGAGATTCTTGGGTTAATTGCCACTTTAGCAAGTCACCTGTCTGGACAGCAAAAGCCTGACAGCGAAGGCACATGAAAGTATTGAACTTCTGACCTTTAGGGTGCAATCCTAACGTGGAGTTAGGCCGGCATAGTTAGGCCAGCAAAGTTTGGTCAGCATAAGGGATGCTGTAAAGTATGTTTGGACCACTCACAGAGCCAGAGAGGCCAGTGCACAGACGTGCGCCACCCTCCTTGACCCAGAGAGTGCTCCAAACATGCTTTACGGTGTGCTGGCCTCACTCCAGGTTAGGATTGCGCTCTTGGTGTCAGACTATGATGGGGAAGAGGCTGAGCTGCAGGCCAGGACTTCCTGCTTCTAATCTCACCTCTGGGCACTCGGCCTCAGTGTGATATGGAGATAATAATACACCCCTCACAGGCTTGTTGCAAGGATAAACCGGTGCGACTGTTGGATGCTTAAAACACTCAGAAAGCTGCATGATACAAACAGGACACATCGTTATTCTAACTGGACACAAAAATCAGCCCCCTGATCAGAGGAGTGAAAGACAACCAATCTACATTCGTGCCATTAAAATGGATTCTAAGGTGGTGGCTGTTCAATTCTGCTCCATCCTCCTTGAAAGGCTTGGGGAAAGACCTCCCCATGCCCAGCTAGTGCCCCCTGGGTCTCTCCTTGCAATCCTCAGCTCAATCCGAATTCCTCAACTCCTGCCTGGAGGAATTCTCCTTCCCTGCCCCTCCCTGTCATTGACGGCATTTCTGTCCCGTCCGAGAGCCTGGCTGGCTCTCCCTCCCTCCGGGGGTCCCGCACTTGCGAGCTCCCCCACGCCAAGGCACAGCCCCGCCACTGGAAGGGTCGAGACGGGCCCGATTATTGGGACTCTTCCGAGCCAAACCGCTGCCCCTGCCCGTCTCCGCTCCTCGCTTTCACGGAGGAACTTGGCACGCGGCTGAAGGGCGTGCGTGCGTGCGTGTGTGGTCCGCCAGCGGCTTCCTTCTGCTCCGAATGAGGGGGGCGTGGATAGCAGGAGGTGCCCAGCGGAGGTGCTCCACCTTTGCCTGCAGCAACCAGCCCCACACGGCGAAGGTAAGAGGCGTCCCGCTCCTCCCAGCTGGTTCCCAGGAGGCTGCAGGCCGCTCCTCCCTCCCTCGCTCCCTCCCTCCCGGCCTCTCCGGGGCAGGCGTTGAGGGGCGGCTCGTTGCAGTGCCGCAGGTGCAGCACGAGCCGCGATTGCACTGCGGTCTCCAGGTGGGCGGGCGCGCCTTGCCCTCCCCCTCCCCTGCGCTTCTTCCCGGCGGGGGGACGGATCTTCAGGGCGCGCTCGACGCCGCGAAAGGTGGCAAGGAAGGGGGAGAGAGAGGATTTCTCCCCCCCCCAGAAAGAGCGACTGAGCAGGTGGTTTGGGAAGCTTTCCTTCGTGTGGAGGGGGGAAGAGGAGAGAGGAACAGGTACTCCCCCCTCCCCCACCCGCCCCGGAGGACTCGCGCAGAAGCGCCGCGGGCTGGGGAGGCGGCAGGTCGTGGTGCTGAACGGACAGCGACAGCTCGCGCAGCCACGCCTCGGCCGCAATCCTCCAGGCCGTCGCCAGGGGGCGCACCCGCGGGACTCCGGCATTGTCTTCGGCGAGGCCGGCCAGCCGCCGCACACCCCGCCCCCCTATCCCAGGCTGAGCAGCCGCGACCATCATCGCGGGAGGAGGAGGAGGAGGAGGAGCCCACGGTGGAGCGTCCATGGTCGCTTGCAGCGGGGGCCCCGAGCTAGCAGGACCCGCCGCCGGATGCCCCCTGCCGGGCAGCATGCGCCCCGAGGCAGGTAGGATGGAGCGAGCGAGGAAAGCGCGGAGAGAAGCCCCCCCCCCCCGCAGCGCGCCACCCGTCCCCGAGCCCGCCTTGGGTTGGTGGGCAACAGGAGACACGGCCAGGATGTGGAGGTGGAGACTGGGTGGGAGGGAGGGAGGGAGGGGGCCTATGTCTATATTACAGCCAATTATTATCTGGGTGGAAGATGGGGGGCGAGAGAAACGTAGCTATGAAGCAATACACACACGTAAGAACTGGGTGCATTTGTGTGTGCGTGAGAGAGCAAGGACGATTGGGTCGTGGGGGGGCAGTGACTTTGGGCCGTGGGGGGGCAGATTCATTCTTTGCCTGCATGCAGCCTTTCCCTTGCATTCGGTCGGTGTGGGTATGAGAGCAACACTACGTGCTGTGTGATCCAGCATTTAATATTAACCCCCAGAGCCTGCCTTTCTGGTGGAGAGCTCAAGGGGGGTACACGAGGCTCCCAACCTGCTACGGGTTAGGTCCAGCCCACACCTGTGTAGCACCAAGAGCGCTTATCCCCAGAGCATTTGGACTACTGAGAGAGGGAGGGAGGGAGGGAGGGAGGGAGCGCCTGCCTTGACACATGGCCGGCAATGATGTGTATCAGGTTGAACAGCAGTTGCGACAGCAGCGCTATGCTTGTGTGTGGCCAGGGGGAGGACAGACCAGTTCAGAAGTGTGCTTAGGGAACATGGGATAGACGGCGTTAAGCACAACTGCATCCCGTTTCACCAGACATAGGAACAGCAGGACCTTGCTGGACAGGACCACTAAGTGTCGTCAAGTCCACAGCACTGCTTGCTGCAGTGGCATACCAGCCACTGTCGCTAGTTGGGGGGTCGCAGGCCTCTCCTGCCACTGCTCCCCAGCAGCCAGTGTTAGGAGGAAGACCTGCCTCTCCACACCGCCTCGGTGTACCCATCACAACTGCTGGGAGGCCTGACCATGTTTCCAGTTGGACTGCTCAATCCATATTTGGGGAGAAGCCCTCCTCAATGGCATCCCCCCTGTGGGGGGAATGCTAAGTGTTGCAGGAGCCTGAGCTGCTGTGTAATGGGGCCCCTTCCCCTCGGCTTCAGAGCTTTGCTCTCTTCGTGGCTTGGAGAGCAAAGCCTCCAAGCCAGCTCTTCAGACCATGAATGGCTAGAGGCAAAGGGGAGGGACCATGTTACATAGGAGCTCAGGCTCCTGCAACACTTAGCGTTTTGCACTCCTAGGAACACCAGTGCCCCTCCTTATGTTCAGTGAAATTTTCTCCCAGGGCCAAGTCCTATCCAACTCCCCCCCCCCCCCCGGAATGAAGAACAGCTCTATCACTAGCAGTCTTTCAGCGGAGACTTAGGACTTTTTTTAAAAAAAAAATTTAAGGAGGCGTTTTATTAGTTGCTGACATGTTGGGCTGGCATTTTTATTTGATTTTATTGTAATTTTAATCTTAATTTTTAATCTTTAATTTTAATCATTGTAAGATCCTTTGGGTCTGCTGTTTTTAATTGTTTGTCATTGTTTTAATTTTTATCCTGTATTTTTTTTGCTTTGTTGTAAGCCACCTTGGGCACCCTATTACGGGGCAGAAAGGTGGGGTATAAATCCAATTATTATTATTAATAATAATTATTGTAACAATTAACTCCCAGCATCAGTCCATGATCTGAGGTTCGGCCCTCTTCTTAATCTAAGGTAACACTGGCTGACTTTGGGTGAGTCTCTGTCTTGGCCTAACCTACTTGAGAGTAAAAGTAGTTCTTTTTCTGTTTTTGTTCTTATTGTTTTGCCATAAGTTGCTATGTTGGTTTGAAAATGTTGTGAGCAGCCCTAGCTCCACTTTGGCAGTGGATGGATAGATTGTGGATGTCTTAAATACATACAACCCCAGAACCAGAACCAGGGGACAGCCATTAAATTGAGTGTTGGGAGAGTGAGAAAAGATTAAAGGAAGTACTTTTTCACCCAGCGGGTAATTAATCTGTGGAACTCCTTGCCACAGGAGGTGGTGATGGCATCTGGCCTAGGTGCCTTTCAAAGGGGATTGGACAGATTTCTGGAGGAAAAGTCCATCGTGGGCTATAGGCCATGATGGGTGGTGCAACCTCCTTAATTTAGAAGTAGGCTACCTCAGAATGTCAAATGAAAGGGAGTGGCAACAGGATGCAGGCATCTTATTGTCTTGTGTGTTCCCTGAGACATCTGGTGGGCCACTGTGATATACAGGAAGCTGGACTAGATGGGCCTTTGGCCTGATCCAGTGGGACTCTTTTCATGTTCTAATCAATGGGTGTTTTATTAGACTTCACAGGCAAGGTGGGCTTGTGTGAGCTGGGTGCATTGACTGTGCTGCAAGACACATTTGGTCTACCAAGTGAATGTGAGTAGGGACTAGGAACAATGAGTAATGTCTAAACCTGTGCTTTCTATGAGTAAAGAATGGTGGATCTTCAGATGAGATGGGGCAGAGTGGAGAGCTTGATGGACAGGAGTGTCTGCCATCAGACTGATGAGCATCTGAAAAATTGGCACTTCCTGGGAGAGAAATAAAAGTGCACCTTAAGAACGGCGTGCATTTCAGGGATGCCCCGAATCATCGGGGACACTTGAAGAGTGTGATGGGCTGAGACAAGGATTTGGGTGGTGAAGGCCAGGCACGCAAGGTTCTCATGGATTCTTTTTCTGTCCTAGCAGGTGAGGCCTTGACAGGGATGACCCAGGGGGCTGCACCCCAATGGCGTCCTCACACCCCTTGGAACTGACAGTCTTGGGGAATGGCCCAGGGTCCAGCCGGAGAGCTCCACCAGGGGAGCCCTCAGCACCATGGACAGATCCCAGACTGGGAATTGAAAATGCCTCCTACCAGGGGGAGGAGGAAGAGGAAGAAGAGGAGGCAGAGACCTCTTTCCGGGGTGGCCAGGGAGCCACGAGCAGCCCCAGGGACCAAGCAGCGCCCCCTAGGGGAGACCTGTCCCCGCGGTCTGAGGAGGGTCCTTTGTCAGACGCAAGCGGGGACTCGGTGGACTACGGCTTCATCCTGGCTTTGGTCTTCTTGGTCAGTGGGATTTTGCTGGTGATTGTTGCCTACAGCATCCCCCGGGAGGCCCGGGTCAACCCCGACACAGTGTCCGCCAGGGAGATGGAGCGGCTGGAGATGTATTACGCCTGGCTGGGCTCCCATTTGGACAAGTGCATCATCGCCGGCCTGGGGCTGTTGACGTTAGGGGGGATGCTGCTCTCCATGCTCCTGATGGTGTCCATCTACAAAGGGGAGCTCTACAGGAGAAGGAACTTCCCAGCGTCCAGGGCTCCCCGGAAGACCTACGGATCCATCAACCTGCGGATGAGGCAGCTTAATGGGGACGGGGGACACACCTTAGTTGAGAACGAGGCCGTTCAGGGGACGGAGGCAACAGGCAGCAGCCAAAACTGCTGATGTTTCTTCAGGCGAAGTCTCCAACATGGCCTTTCCCGCATCATTTGAAAGTTCAGTGGTCAAAGAAGATTTTTTTTTTACAATTTTATTTATTTATTTATTTGACCTGCATCTGTAGTGATAACTTCATACCTCAAAGAAGATCAAGAGAGAAAAAAAGAAAGTTCACATCCTATAAGAAAGACATGTCAGGAAGCTGCTTATGACAAGCCTCAGGCATAAACTGACAATGCCTTCTTTGCTTAGACACACACACACACACACACACACACACACACACACACACACACACACACAAGTTCACAAAGACAACTTTTGGGGAAAAAAACAACATCATTTTCTGTCTTCTGGGAGCACGACGTTCTTTCCAAGGACCAGATTTCCAAGCAAGCTTCTGAGCCTCCTGCAGGTTTTCTGTGCTATGTACAGTTCTGGGACACTCCCCACCCCAGTAGCTTTTTGACTGTCCTACAACCAAATAGCCTATGCTGGAGAAACAGAGCCAAAGTCATATATCAGAGCTCCTCTTTGAGTTTGTGTATAGACTTTCAAGTACAGTTTAAGGCTTGCACTTTTGAACAAGGCTACTGGATTTTTCTCCAGCCAACCACCTGTTAGCAATAGCCAAATCTGTCGGATTCTGCCTGAATCTCAGTTCCCAGCAAGAGGCCAGAAAGCATTCAGATGCGACACACTTTTGTACACATCCTCTGGGTCTCACCGTCCTCCTACACCGTCCTTCACCATGTTGGAATTTGTAGCACACATTAGTTGGGGCAGCGAAACCTTGGTGAGAAACCCACAGGCTGCTTCGCGAGCCCACAACCCACACCAGCAAAACCCAACTCCAAAGCCTCACAGACAAGAAGCCACGTCCTGAACATTTCTGTGTCTTTAGTTCGAAGAAGAAATACAGAAGGAAATGCACAGCAGGCTCCAAGAACCTCCAGTTACTTTGCTTCCTCCAGAGCAGTGATTTTCAACTTCTGTGCCTTTGTGCAGTGGTGTGCCACGAAAGGTCCACAGGTGTACCGCAGGAGTTTGGAGCACAGTGGTTGAAAACTTCTGAAAAACTCCTCTGGGTTCTGCGGCTCTGTCTTGAGGACAACTGTCTGTAGTAATGGACTGTCCGTCCCGCTTCCTCCACTGGCAGAGTGGAGGAAGACCAACAGTTGCCCTAGAAACAGAGCTGCAGGACCCTGAAGAGTCTCCCGGAAACCGGAAGTGACATCACAAGAGGCAAAGACCATAGAGAAGATCATAGAGGTCAGTGTGCCCCGAGAAGTAAAACATGCTGTTCTGGAGTGAGGAGCTGTTCTGGAGTCAGGAGCGCTTTCTCTCCAAGTCGTCTGCCTTGGATGTGGAAGACTTTGCTGCAATTTGGAGCTGCAATTACAGCATGAAATATTGATGAGGGCCCAGGTGGGGCCACCATCGAGGAAAGTGTGTCAGCAGGAAGCTTAAAATGGAAATAACTCAGACATGATCCAGCAAGGGGTGACCTTTAAACAGAATGGCTGCTGGGGGCGGGGGGGAGATAGCCCTGCTCCCAGCCTGTTGGAAAATGCGTACCTGCAAACCAGGGAAGACAGTCTGTTCAGTGCTCAAAATTGCAACGAACCGAGGGAGGACGTGGCCATTTGGAAAGCTGTGCAGTCGCGTCTGCCTGAGTTTTTTGCCTTTAAATCTTGCCTTAGTTTCTGTCCCTTCCCCCCCTAAATTGCTGGAATGTTATGATTGCTTATAATTGGGAGGGGAAAAGGGGTGTTGCTTAAAAATAACATTTGAGAACTTGATAAAAATCTCTCTAGGTCAGAGCAACGGTTTGCCTAGCCCAGGGCTGGGGTGATACCTGCAGCCACATGAGGTGGTGGAGCAGACTGTATCATTGGTACGAGTGGGGAGGGCACATTTTTAAATTGCTCATTCATTTTAAGAAGAATCCTTGTAAAAGGAAATGCAGTACACCCAGGAGAAAGGGCCTCCCTCCGCACACCTCTGCTAGTTGTCTACTTGAAGAGACTTGGGTGATTTGTTATTTTCAAAAGTAAGTGAGCACCCCGTACCTGTGGCCTGAAGCGATGCTGTCCATTCAGGATCCTACCTGTGGCACAGGAACATTTAGTTCTAGAGCTGTGGTTCTCAAACTGCTTAGCACTGGGACCCACCTTTTAGAACGACAGTCTGTCCACGACCCACCAGAAGTGATGTCATGGCTGGAAGTGCCATCACTGTGACACCAGAGCCTGCCGCTTTCCTGAGAATGCAGCAATCAGTTGGGTTATTTCTCAGCCATTTTCCAACTGCAAAGTGAATAATAACATTTTCCAATAGCAAAGTGAATCAGAAAGAAAAAAAAGGCTTATTTACAGCCTTGACACAAGCAAAACAACCACAGAGCCCTCCCCCTTTCCAGCATATTTTCAATATGGCTGCCCTAGGTGCTTTGCGACCCACCTGAAATTGGCTCATGACCCACTGGTGGGTACCAATCCACAGTTTGGGAACCACTACTCTAGAGATGCTGAGAATTTGAGGGACAGAAAGTGCATTTTTATTTTGCAAAAATAGATTTACATTACCCTAATTTGATCCTCCTCATTTATTTTCCCAAACTCAAATTTGTTCTCCAGTAAGTCTCTTAATTTGAATGTCTTACAATACCCCAATTAAGCTGCTTAAAACTGTCCCTCTTATGTGAATTTTAAAATCAAAATGTGATTTTTTTTTAAAAAAAATGGAAACCTTTTCCATTTTTGTTTTTTCAAAGTGTCAAATGTGTGCAGAACTTTGTCAGCTCCATTTCTAGACCCAGCGTTCCGTCTCCAGCACTAACAGGGTCTGAATGTTTGCTCTGCGCACTTCAAATAAGTGTTCCTACATTGCTAGCCAAGCCTCTTGAGTCAGAAGTGCGGGATCTGGGACAGAGCAGGTACCTCGCAAAAGAAGGGGTCTTGCTTTCTTCACTGGTTGAAATGTGTTCTTTAGGCCACATGGTCTGGGTTGGATTTCATAATTACCCCCCCCCCCCTGCATTTGTGGCAGGGATGGAACAACCCAGGCTGCAATTACCAGTGTGTATGGATTGTTGAGGGTGGGCAAAATGTGTTCGTGAGCACACTTCTCTTTCTTGCCTCAAGATTAAATAATCCCATTCCCTATGAAATGCCAGTCATGTCCAATCTGCTGCAAGTAGCATTTCAGGAAACAGATGCATTTATGTGCTGACCGCCCTCTGTCAACTGCAGGGAGCCAACTGAGTGTACAATTAATATTGACCAGGGGGGTTGGTTGGGAAATCTCAGGCCATAGCCCAGCGGCTGAGTATTCGGGCCTGCTTTATCCATAAAGCAGAATGAGATGGTAGAATCCTGAGCGGATAGAAAGGACTGTACCACTTTAGACCACAAGTGGTGTATTGTGGAATACACTTCTTCCCTGCGAGCAGGAAAACTAGCACAGCTGCACAACTTGTCCACTTTCAAAGTGTCCTTTAAAACAGCAGAGCGGTGAATAATGGGATCTCTCCCTGGCAGTCCAAAGTGGCACAATCTCACGTTCCTCTGTCCAGACCAGGTCTGAATCCACACAGGCGCCCTCTGTGTCAGGGTCAGGCTTTGGCAAGGCCAGGCGTCCTGCTGCCAGATTCAAGGATCCAGGGCCCAGGCCATGTTCCAAAGCAGGCAGAAGTCAGGATTCAGGGTGGCAAGAGTAGACCAGGCAGGCCAAAAGCAGGTCTGGAGGCAAAGGCAGTCTGCCCTGGCACAACTGAGAACACAATCCTAACCTGGAGTTAGGCTGGCACAGTTAGGCCAGCAAAGTTTGGCCAGCACACCATAAAGCGTGTTTGGACCACTCTCGGAGTCAGGGAGGATGGTGCGCGTCTGTGTGCTGGCCTCTCTGACTCTGAGGGTGGTCCAAGTCATTGATGAAGATGTTAAAGAGAACTGAGCTCAAGACAGAGTTCTGGGGCACTCCACTTAAAATTTTCTTCCAGATTGAGGCAAAGTCATTGACAATCACTCTTTGTGTTCGATTATCCAACCAGTTGCAAATCCACCTAACAACGATTTCATTCAGCCCGTATTTTTCCAACTTGCTGATTAAGATGTTGTGTGGAACCTTGTCAAATGCCCTATGCTCAAGGAGATCATTAGAACACCACCTGGGTCGTGGTTGTATGAACAGCCTGGCGCTTTAATTTCTAACCTTGAAAGAGTGATCTGAGCTGAATTGCAAGGCTGGCCAACAGGCACAGGTGACATCCATCGTCCAGCTAGGAGGTCATCGCAAGAAAGCAACTTGCTGGGGGGACGACACCTCCATTTCTTTTGCCTTGAATAAGATTAGCTGCCCTTTCCGAGAGCTCAGCCTGCTCAAAAGATGAGATCTGCAGAGGGCCCCAGTTGATTGGCTTCCAAGACCTGCTTGGCACCAGATCTTAATGCAAGGCTCTTTTGCATGAGACTTGCACTGAATGGAAGCTCTGTGTTAACATTGTCGTGTCATCTTACTGTATTCCTTCAGGAGACCCTGAGAATTATACTGAGGGGAAATTATACAAGTAGCCCAAATGCAAATTGGACTAGAATAGAAATGCGCCAGCGATGATCTCCAGCATCTGATTACAATGGGCAGCCCAATCCCAACTTACCCCAGGGTAAGCCCCAGACAGGCCTATAGGGCTGCGAAAGCCCAGTCTGGGCCACCCACACTGGGCTTTCACCCTCTCCCAGGCCATTCCGTCTCCCACCTCCTGCTTGCCTGTCCCAGCGTGGTGTCTGTCGGCTGGCGCAACTCCCTGCACTGTCCCAGAGCCTTCCTGTCTGGTGCAGATGTGCCTTGCGACATCAGAATAACTGGGCCAGAATAACTCGGCCATGATTTTCTTAGTGATCTGGAAATACACTGAATTCACCCTAGAGATGGCGGCATTTAAAGGATTGTAGAGTTAAGGTAGATTAGATAGATAGATTAGATAGATAGCATGGTACGTTTTTGGTAGGGGGAGCACCAAACAACATGAGAATGTGAGACTATAAATCACGTATATGGGAATGTGACCGGCATTAACTGCATGGGAAAAGCGAAAATGAAGCACCTGGGAAGGTGGGATGAACAGGTGAAGCGTAAGCAGAGTCGGCCTTCAGCCAATGCAACCAATGTCGTCTCATTGGGCCCCACGAGTTGTGGGGGGTTCCGCACCAGTGCAGTAAGCATATCACCTGCTGCTGCAGCCAGGGTCTCCACGGGCTATAAGTCAGTCGGGTCAGCAGAGCAGCTTTACCCTGGGCCCTCCCACCTGCCCCTTCCTCAGAACGGCCTCGAAGCAGTTGGTGGTGATGTCATCATGTCACCACCAACTATTCCCCGGTGCTGTACATGGCGCCCCAAGCGCTCTTCTTCATGAGTGGGGGGCTCAGCAGGGACGGTGGGGGGCATGAGAATGCCACACAATGGGCCCCGTGCCCAGCAGTGTCATGCTACCGGTATGCTGGGCGGGGGAGCCCCCGCGGGGGCGGGAAAGATGGCGAAACAGAGTGTGACGCAACGGGCGGGCTGCCGTTCACCCGTTCCTCCCACCCAGCGTACCGGTAGCATGACACCGCTGCCCGTGCCCCTGGAGCTGGCCCTGAACATAGGAAAACCCTCTTGCCACATTAGCAGCTGAGTAGACGCTGCTACACCTAAGGGGAGTAGCTAAAGAAGTTCAGGGGGGTGCAATTGCACTGGGCAACAAGCTTGAAGGGGGCAACAAGCTGAGCTTGACACTAGTGACCAAAATGGTAGAAACCTTGGTATGGATGCATAACATCATCATGTTATATATCATTGGAAAGGAAATTTAATGCAGAATGCAATGAAACAAACCAGAGTGTAATATCTTTATAAGAAGTTATGGCCAAAAAAACAAACAAACAGAAAATGAAAATATAACTGTCATGTAAAAATTGCAGGTTGTTAAATCACAATTTGTAAGAATAATACTGTCATGTCATATATTGTTCAATGTGGAATTTCATGCAGAATGCAGTGAAGCAAACCGGAGTGTAACATCTTCTTCATTCTATCAAAAGTTAGGGCCAAAAAACCTGAAAACGAAGATACAACTTGTGACGTCACTTCCTGTTGTGACGTCACTTCTGGGGCAACATTTTGCTCTCAGCACCAGGCTACACTTTCATTAGCTACGGCCCTGCTACAGCTTTCAGAGTACATTCTTCAGTGTGACTACAGGGTTCAGGAACCAGCCCACAGCAGGCAACAGTGGGTCTTTCAGTGGGTTTATTGCTGCTGCCTCTTACTTGCCTATGAAACTCTGGGTTATTCTTGTGAGCACCGAGAACTCTTGGCGCAAACATCTTCATGCCATCAACCAGAATGGCAACGACCAGGGGCTCGTCGTGAGGAAACCAGGACAGTTAAACGGCTTCAGTGTGTAATGAGGATATGCTCCCGTTCATAAATGGTTTTGTCCATTTAGCAAGTGCACTTGTGCACATCAGGTGCACAACAGGAGCAAGTGCACTTGATGTGTAAGCAGCTAGGGTTCTGGCTGTTGGTTCATGCGAAGAGAAATCAAAGCCACAACCACCTACTTGAGCTGGAAGGGTGAGGGAAAATGGTCAACACTGCAGTTCCAAGGACAAGAATTGTCACGTCTGCCCATATTGGTGCCCAATGAAGCATTTCGCCAAGTTGTCTGGATTAATTTCTGAAGGCCCTGTCCCTCAGCATGTTTTTGAACGGGACCTTCAGAAGTTAATCCGTACAACTCGGTGAAATGGATGGAGGGAAAATAAATACAGCAACAACTCCAGTCTAGGTTTCTCCCTTACATGCTAGTTTTCTAGGTGCATGGTGATGCTTGGAGGAGAATCCCATCATGCCAGCCCTCACTTGCAGTCTGAAGTGGGACAGCTCAGAGACGAGAGAGCGTCAAGCCTCCGGTTTCGCCGGCTGCCGACTCTGCATGAGCCTAACGTGGAGGGGGCTGGGCTGGGGCAGGGTCCTTCTTGAGCCCCCAGCCGGTGAAGGGGCCGTGTGTGTGCAGGGACTGGTGGCTGCCTCAGACCTTTGCCGCAAAATGCAACAAAGAGCTGTGCCTTGCGCTTTGGGGCAGGAGACCTCCGAGGAGGGACAAGGGGGAGCTCACTTGGGAAATGGACGAAGCCGAGTGAATTTGCTGTCCTGTCAGATGTGTCCATCATTCAGGCCGTGCTCCAGTAGCTGCAGTTGTGACTGTGTGTGTGAGATGATTGTAACCAGTTATATGCTGCAGCTGTGACTGTGTGATCAGGGCCGGCCTTCAGCCACTATGCCTACTGTCATCACGTTGGGCCCTGCACTGTGGGGGGCCCCATACCGCACAGTGAGCCTGTTGCCTGCTGCAGCAGCCAGGATCTGCAAAGAGAAATGGGCTGTAGGTCAGTGGGGCGAGCAGAGCAGCTTTCCCTTGAGCCTCCCCATCTGCCCCTGCCTCTGAGGGCCTCCTGGAAGCAGCTGGCGGCGACGTCACCATGCCACTGACAGCTACTTTCGGGTGCCCTGCTTTGTGCAAGTGCTCTTCCTAAGCAGCTCAAAGGCCAACCCGTCGCAGTATCAGCAGCCATCCTCCGTGCAAGCCAAGTGCAGGTGCACACGGAAGCGCCTTCTGCCGAGCCAGAGGTGGGCGGGATGATTAGAGCTCTTCTTCATACTGTCGTGTTCACAGCTGCTGTGATGACGAGTCTGAACTTGCTCCAAGTTGCCTCGCTGTTCTGCCTAGCGACAGGGGAAGGCAGGAGGAGGGGGACCGCTCGGCATCATGTGATGAGTGACAGCGGCCTTTCTCACCCCATGGAGCCCGTCAGACCCTGTGCCGAGGTCTGGGCTCTCGTCTTATCGCTCAATAAAGCAAGCCCAGTTCTGTCCTCAGCCTCTGGTTTCTGTTTTTCCCCCTCGCTCAGGGCTGCCGACTCTCACCTTGCAGATCTCCCCAGGCTTGGGCAGGGGCTGCTCTCTCTTGCAACAGAAGGTGGCAGGATTGAACCTCCTCCCTCTGCCCCAGGAGGATGAGATTCTGGAGGGCCAAAGGGCCATCGTTGCCCCTGCCTTACAAAACTGTGCCCCCCCCCCAACTCCTCAAGGAGGGAAGAGAAATTCCTCCTGTGGCCCGGGTTATTTCAGCAGGGACTGAGGATCTCTCTTGCCAGCCACAGGAAACGACCCCCCGCCCCCCAAAGAGTTCTTGGTCTGCAGCGGTTGTCAGAGTTGCTCCTTCTCAACATCGCTGCTGGCCAGTCGAACTGTATTTCTCCAGCAGTTCCGCCCAGGATCAACCTGCCTGTGAAGCAAGCAAAGACCTACAAGTCGTGGAGGAGATTGTAGCAAACGTGTCCCCCAGTGGTGTATTTGTCCATCATTGTGTTTCACTGTGTTGAATTAAAGTTGACTGTGTGATGCCACATTCCTGCACTCTTTCATCTGCCTCTTAGGAAGCTACCTTCTCTGGGGCCAGACCCAGTGGTGTTATTCTACCGGAACGCTGGGCGGGACATCTGGGTGATCGACAGCCCGCCCGTCACGTTCCGCAGCGTTATGCCATTTGTGTAACCAATTACGCCGCTTGTGTACATTACGCAAACAGCGTAACGCTGCGGAACGCGACGGGCGGGCTGTCGATCACCCGGATGTCCCGCCCAGCGTTCCGGTAGAATAACACCACTGGCCAGACCTTTGCACCATCTAGGTCTGTACTCCCTGCACAGACTGGCAGCGGATCCGACAGGGATTTTGCCTTCTTAGCCCAACCTGGTGAGGGACGGGACTCTACTGGGAGGCTCTGCCGGCAAAGCAGGGACTCTCCCACTGGCTTGTGTCCCTTTACCGAGGCTGCAAATTCTGTGGTCTAAGACAAATCCATTAGCCACAACAAGCAGCATTCGAGGAGAGGGATCCCCACAGCAATGGGGATGTTCTGTGCAGTGACTGGCCCCAAAGGCCCACTCGAGTGCTGTCTCTCAGGGCTGCTTCAGTCGTGCAGTTGCTGCAGCCCAAGAACGCCAGTTTGCACTCCAGGAGTGTCCGTTGATCCTGTCACAATGACGACACTTCCTGCTTGATGATGTTACATCTGGCCATGACATCACTTCCTGCGGGTCCCGACACGAGTGCCATTTTAAAAAGGGGGGGGGGTCTAAAAAATGTGAGAACCACTGATCTAAGAGATTTGAGATTCAAAAGGGAACAAGACAAGCTCTTGGTTCTTCTGGAAAGGAATTCCATACTTGTGGTGACACTACAGAGAAGGCTTGCCCCTGAGCCATGGCCATCCCTTGGGGCAGAAGGGGCACGTGAAGGAGAGCCCCTTCGGGTGATCAAAGTCCTACCTGACACTGTGGATGCTGTAAATGCCTGCAAGAGTGGGGTGATCGTGGCATTGCAGGCATTTGGGAGCATGTGCCCTACTTTGCGGGGGTTCAGAAGGGTTGGGGAGGCCCACTGCCATCTCCTCCGGCCTCCTCAATGCTTAAAATAGCTCCGTTGGAAGAGGGGAGCTTGCTTCCTCTTTTCACCCGACAACAGGAAGTAAGCTCCGATCTTGCAGCGAGCTATTTAAAGCATCAGGGAGATCCCGTGGAGGTGGCAGCGGGCCTCTCCAGCCCTTCTGGACCCCCTACGTACAACCCCCTAAGTGCCTGTGGTGCTGCGCTTGCTGCAGCAGTGCCAGGCACTGATCTTTGGGGCCTCACCCCTCAGGGGGAAATGTTTTCCCCTGGGTTGCGACCCACCCTTTGAAGAGTTCTAAGAAGTTGGACTGGATTGCGTGGGAGAAGGCTGGGGCTAATCCACAAAGGAACTTAAAGGCCAACACCGTCATCTTCAATTGAGATGGGAAATGAATGGGCAGCCCACGTAGCTGCTGAAGGAGTGGTCCTACTGAGTCCAACCTTGTGACCGGCCGGCCGCTGCATTGGCACTAACTGTGGCTTCTGAACTCGGGGGTAGCCCCAGGTACAGAGTTACAGTAGTCCAGTCTTGAAGTCACTAACGCATGGACCACCGTGGCCAGGTCAGATCGGCTCAAGTACTGTCGTAGCTGGCGCACCAATTGAAGCTGGGCAAGTGCACTCCTAGCCACAGGTGCTACCTGGTTCTCCAGAGACAGCTGAGAGTCTAGGAGCCACTCCCAGACTGCGCACCTGTTCTTGCAGGGGAAGTGTCACTCCATTCAGAGTGGGTGAAAGACTTAGTGTCTGCTTTGAGGATTTTCTGACCAGGAGGACCTTTCTGTCTTTTCTGGATTCAGCTTCAACCTATTGGCTTTCATCCATACCCCAACTGCCTCCAGGCAGTGTCCCAGGACCTTCACAGCCTCTTCAGCTGGAGATGGCAAAGAGAGACAGGGCTGAGAGTCGTCAACATACTGGTGACACCCCAGCCCGCCTCCCCGGATGATCTCTCCCAGGGGTTTCATGTATATATTGAACACACTGCAAAGGTCAAAATGCTGAGCAGGGTTCCCCCAGCATCACCATTTGTATTTGTCCAAAATGTGAAATAAGCATTCAGTGAATCATAGAACTCTTCAGTGACCAAGTCCAAGGAACACAGTGAAAAACGATGATTGACAAATACACCATTGGGGGGGGGCACATTTGCTAAAATCTCCTCTGCTAGGTGTTGGTCTTTGCTACCAGACTGAATGTACATCACAGGTAGGTTGGTTCGTGGTGAGTTTCAATGAACAGTGAGTTGGGTCTGTGAGAGTCCACGTTTAATGGTGGAGGAACTCGATGGACAAGAAAAGTGAGAAAGGAGGGAGAGTCTGAGGGGCATTGACCTAAAATTATTGTTTTACAGGCCATGGTTGAATAAAACCGTTTGCACCCGACTTTTTTGCCTGCTGCTATGGCAGGTATTCTCAAAGGCTACCCCTCAGAGAGAAAAAACTGTTCTCAACCATTACTCATCAATTGCTATGAGTCACTGCTGTTCTTAAAGTCCCAAGTGCCCGCATTCTGCATACGTTCACGGCTGGTTTTAAAGTAGCAGATGCCTCTGTTCCTAAGAGTCGGTAACCAAGCGCTGTTGATTTGAAACATCTCCTCCTTTCTGTTCTGATGTTTATGGACCGCCACAGCTTCTCTCTCCCTAGATTAGTGTAATAGTGACTAGTGATAGATCACCTGTGTTTGCTCAAAGGTGATTCTCTGCCCAGTTTTCACATGTTCTGCAACTGCTGACTTTTCCACATGTTGTAACCGGCAATTTCTCTCACGCTCCATTATCTTACTGTTTACACTCCTCTTGGTGGTACCAATGTATACTTGTCAACAACTATTATATGGGAAACCTGATAAACCCCATACCAAGCCAGTTTGGAGATTGGCTTAATATTCACCTTCTCCAATTATTGCTCAATGCGATCTGTCATGTTTCTCAAAGGGAAAAACACTTTGGCTTTTGGAGTTGGTGGCACAATACCTTGAGCTCTGTTGGACTGGCAGTTAATGACAGTTGACATTTGAGAGTTGACAGTTCATAGCAGTTTTCTTCTCTGAGCAGCCGCCTTTGAACATGCCTCTCATAGCGACAGGTGAAATGCCAGGTAGAAATGGCTGCATGGCTAAGGGTGGTTTTTCGTTTGTTGAAAACCGCCTTTTGAATAAAAACACAAAACGCCACATTTTGGTGATTAAGATATTTTCCAGAAATTAAAATAGACTCCTTTTCCAATTAGAAATAATACTGTGGCTGCATCTGCTGGCACTGTATCACCTACCTAGTACACTTTAAAAGCATTTAAAATGGATAAAAATGAAAACCTGGATTCAGAACGTGGAATAAAAACACATAACACTGCAGTCTGCTATTTGAATCAATAAATTTTGGGGGAAAAAAATCACAAAAAACCCACACACCTAATCATGGCCTATAAACCCGAATAATTTTTAGCAACGTTATGAACGTTGGCTGTGGAAGTTGTAGTGCTTAAGCAGAAGATTTAGTCGAGAGGGTTAATGCCTCCATTTGCCTGAAGATAAGAGCTGAAGATCTGAAGGTCTCCAGTTCGGGACTACTGGAAGTCTCTGTGAACGGCAGACCTTGTAAATTGCGACTGATTAAAAGCTGAGCTGTCTTTGGCTGCCTTGTGAGAGGGGGAGTTGTGCCAAGTCAGCCGCTTCTCTGGTGGGAGCAGGGAAGCCGCTTATCAGCCAGCAAGAAGACAAACGGGTGACTAAATCCAGAAAGATCCATCTGTATGTGTGTAGTTCTTGTAAGATAGAACGTTTCTGTAAAATTGTAAAAACCTTCGGGTTTCTGAATAAAGTCTGCCCATGTAAACCACCTTGAGTTATAGTCCTTAGAGAAATCTGGTAACCTAAGAAAGGCAGTATATAAATACAAGTATTATTATTTATTATTATTATTAAGCTCAATCATTGCTCAGTCCATACACCAGTGAGGAATGGACATGGGTGGACACATCTGACAGGACAGCAAATTCACTCGGCTTCGTCCATTTCCCAAGTGAGCTCCCCCTTGTTCCTCCTCGGAGGTCTCCTGCCCCAAAGCGCAAGGCACAGCTCTTTGTTGCATTTTGCGGTAAAGGTCTGAGGCAGCCACCAGTCAGTCCCTGCACAGACACGGCCCCTTCACCGGCTGGGGGCTCAAGAAGGACCCTGCCCCAGCCCAGCCCCCTCCACGTTAGGCTCATGTGTTGTGGATTTGTGTTGGTTAGAGCAGAGTTGGGGGCTTGCGGACC
>JAJKFI010018415.1:0-11418 GCA_029204185.1 Lerista edwardsae | reverse complement strand
ATCAATCAATCAATCAATCAATCAATCAATCAATCAATCAATCAATCGGTACTTGTATACTGCTTTTCAAGTTCACAAAGCGGTTTATAAGCAAATAGTAATAATCATAAAGTTAAATGGCTCCCTGTCCCAAAGGGAGACAATCTAAAAAAAAAGGCAGACCACCAGCAACAGCCACTAGAAAGACTGCGCAGGGGTAAAGAGGGACAATTACTCTCCCCCTGCTAAATATAAGAGGAACACCACCTGAAAAAGTGCCTCTTGCCCAGTTAGCAGGGGCCAACATGTGTGTTACATATTTTTGAATAGTCCATAAAGTACAGGTCTGAAATAGTCAAGCTGGTCCCTCTCCTACATATATATCCTCATTAGAGACACGCAACAATTGTCTCCTCTTTCAAAGATTTAACATTCCTCTTTTGTTTGTTGACTGACTCGTTAATTATTCCATAATTAAGTTAGGCCAGAAATAATTAAATATACCGACAGATCATGCAAGCATTTGCTTCGGGAAGTCCTCACAAATGCACAAGGATATAATTTTTTTAAAATACACTCAGTTCTCATTATCTGCTAAGATGAGGCTCTTGGAAATCCTTGCAGATAGCAAATTTGCAAATAATGAATCATTGATCCTATGCGATCAGTGGGGTTAGGTGCAAGGGGTACCTTACTGGGCATCAGAAGAAACCAGCAGATTTCTGGAAGCCAGCAGAGTGCAGCAGGAAGTGCCAAAAAATCTCTGAAT
The DNA here is from genome assembly GCA_029204185.1 of Lerista edwardsae. Lineage (NCBI taxonomy): Eukaryota > Metazoa > Chordata > Lepidosauria > Squamata > Scincidae > Lerista > Lerista edwardsae. The sequence continues at coordinate 10,670 of JAJKFI010018415.1, read as the reverse complement.
GCTGCAGAGTCCTTGCAGAGCCCACAGGGGCCTTCAGAATGGCACCTGCAACCAACATGGAGCTTACATTCTACAACCAGAATGGCACCTTAAAGATGGCCAGTGGATGCTTCTGCCAGCCATTTTAAAGGGGTCAGGGCTGGTTGCAGGTGCCATTCTGAAGGTCCCTGCAGCCTATGGAAGGTCTCTGCATAGTGGATAACAAGGACAGAAAATGAGGAAAGGAGCAATTCTGCCCCTGGCAGATAAGTGAAGTTGCAGATAGCAAGGTGATGTAGAAAGAAGATTGACGGTATATATATTTTTGATATACTGTATACCAGTGGTGTCATCTAAATGATTTAAGAACAGGTACTCACTTTTGATTGGCATGTGTCGGGACCCGCCCACCGGAAGTGACGTCATAAGCCAGAGGTGATGTCGTGGCAGGAAGTGACATGAAAAAAGCCCTTTTTGAGGCCTCAGATGATTTTAAACTGACCCAACAGTTGCAACAGGATTCCACAGCACCCTCAGAACATGTTAAGGAGGCCTGGCATCATGTTAAAACCCCAGAGCAACTCATTTTTCAGTGGCAAGGAAAGGAAAGGCTCCGCTCGCTGCCTGCCTGCCTGGCTGGCTCTGAGAACATGCAGGCAACTCAAACATGCAGGAAATTCAAACGTTGCAGAGGGCGGAGTCGACGAGTGGGCGGGCGAATGGGCGGGGCCAGCTGTAATCCTAGAAACCGGTACTCGCGTACCCCCGCGTACCCCCTGCATGACATCACTGCTGTATACCAATTCAGAGCCTCCTCATGCAAAACAATGATATGGAGGAGATGAACGGAATGGAGACTGAGAAAAAAGGCAGAGGAGAAGACAGAGGCAGAATGGAGCACAGGGAAGGAGCGAGAGTCAGGAGAAGGGCAGAAAGAGCAGAGTGGTAGGAAGACAGTTGGAGGAGACTAGGAGGGGAAGCAGAGAGGATGACTGTCCCCAGAGCAGCAATGAACCAGAACTGAAGAATCCCAGCTGGCCCTGAAGAATTGCAGGCTAGAATGGGGTCTGCGGAAGGCCCTGATACAGTGGAGCGGGAAGCAGAAGAACCTTCCGCAGAGCCCATTCCAGCCTGCAGTTCTTCAAGGCTGGCTGGGATTCTTCAGTTCTTCAGGGCCCCAGGGCAGGACCCATGGATGACCTCTGTCAGGGCAGCACTGGATGACCCCACCTTGTGCCCACAGCAGGCACTCGTCTCTGGGGCATATGGCCTCCTCACAGACTGTGGCCATGAGCTAAGCTGAGGATGAAGGAAGCCATTGCCGATTGAGGCCAAGACTTCACCCTCTTTTCAGTTGCCATTAACCTCCCCTTTGGTTTCTGCTTGGTCTGCAAAAAAGGTAAAGATTGTGCTGTTTGTGGTGCGTTGTGTTGGTTGTTGTGCAATCTACCATGTTGCACATCACCCCTTTGAAATGGAGTTACCCCCATGGGAGGTCCCATGGTTATGGGTAAGAAGCACTTCCTGCAAAGGGTGGCAAGGGGCATCAATAGGCTGGACTAGAATACCTCTCCTGATGGACTAGGGCAGTGGTATTCGAACTTTTTAGACTGGGACCCACTTTTTAGAATGGCACGTGTGTCGGGACCCACCGGAAGTGAAGTCATTAACCTGGAAGTGATGTTGTGGCAGGAAGTGGCATCATCAAGCAGGAAGTGCTGTCATTGTAACATAATCAAATGACACTCCTGAAATGCAAATTGGCATTCTTGGACTGTAAAAGCATGGAACTAAAAACAAAAAATTTTAAAACCCTCACTTGAAAATAAGAATTGTTAACACTCACCAAAGGAATATAACAAGAGTAAGGTCTGCAGCTTCCAAGATGGTTGCTCCCAGCTTTCTATGACCCACCTGACATCAGGTTGTGACCCACCAAGTGGGTCCCAACCCACAGTCTAAATAACACTGGACTAGGGAATTGTTATAAACTTGCAACGAGGTACTTGTTTGTTTAACATGGTACGGAATTCCAAAGGGGCACTGCTTGCCACCATTCACCACCACCATTTACTACCTCCCGCTGCTACCACCTCATATCGTTCCATCTGTAGGGCAGGATCCCTAGCCCTGTCCTAAGAAGCCTTCCGACTGGAAGCCTAACACTTGGAGCATAATACTAGCCTTGGTTGTCAGAGTTGCCTTCCCTAGCCTTGAAGATGTATTGAGTTCCTACCCAAGGTACAATTATTTTATGTATTTCCAAGGGAGCTTTCCATTCCCCAGTATGACAGTACTTTGTGAGGAGTTAAATAATGCATACCTAGAAGTATGCCTCATGCTTTTAAAAATGTTTATCTTACTTAAAGAAAAAGCAAGAAGCATTACAGAGCAGTGGTAGTCTGTCTGTGGGGTCCTGTCACTCTGTGGGTTTCTGAAATAAGGGCTATGCCTAAGCATGCATGACATTGGTGTTCCTAATACCGGGTTCTCAGATGTCATGCTTAAATTGTAGCAAGGCAATGACAAATCACCCTGTGGTGTCCCGAGGACCTATTTATACAGGGTAGTTGTTCATACATTTTTAAAATCTGGTAGCAATCTCATTTCGGCCTACTGGTGAGACTGTTTTGCATGAAATATGGATTATCAAATGAAATTGCACATTGTAAGGACCTCAAAAAAAAATAAGAGCCTCAAAAACACTAAATCCTAACCATTCAGCAATACCTACCAACTTCTGCAGGCCAAACTGATAAAGTAAGATTTAAAACTGATGAGCAAATGTTAAAATGTGTTCAGAAACTTTCAGCAATGACTGACGCCATGTAATGGGGGAGAAGGAAACATGGGCCCATTCGGTTATGATGATGGTAGTCATCAATGCATCCTAGGAGTCTCTGAAAGAGCAATCCTAACTTGTGCTGGAACAGCAAGGCCAGCAGGCTGGCTCTGTATCCAGCGCAAGTTGGGAGTGCTCGGGAGCCTTCCTGGGGCAAGGTCACCTTTGTGCTGTACAGCAGGCACAGAGCCGAGGATGCTGCGCGGCCCAAATTAGGGCTGTGCAGCCTGGGGACAGAGGCTTGGATGTGGCCTAATGGCCACATCCCAGTTCTGCCCCCTCCCCAGCCCACCCACGTCCTGCCTATTCCTCCTTCCCTCCCACCCTCTCTCTGCCCGGAACCGCTCTTGAGCAAGAACTGCTCTAGCATCTATTGGTTGGCGCCATTGGGCTGCTGCTGCTGCTGCCAGCCCAACAGCACCAGTGCTGGCATGAGGATGCCAGCTGGGGCCATCACACCAATGCTGGTGTCATTGGGCCGATGCAAGTGGCTTGTGTCGGCCCAATGGCGCCTCTAGGATTGCACCCTGAGACACCGTCACAGGTCTATGACAACTTGTGCCAGGAATATCAAGGGCTTACCAAGGCAGCAGGGGCTCACTCTATGGGACAGGAACAAATGTCCTCTTCCCCAAGGATACCTCCAGGTGCCAAAACTCCCCTGCAGGATGCACTGGACGCCGCACTGGCATCACTGCATCGCGGCACAGGGAGTTAGGTAAGATTGTGTTGTTAGTTGATTCCCTTTTCTTGTGCATTCTGTTGCCTTTCTAATACCACCCACCAAAGCATTGGTCGAATTATGGTCATAGTTTGTTCCCTCTTTCTCAGATGTCTTACTCTGACCCCTGGACATAGAGCTCCACCATGTGACAAGATGGAGGAGGCAGGTGCAACGTTGGCGTGCAAGGTATGCAAGCAAGCAGTGGTATAATGCCCCAAAGAACAGAATTGGTAGGTTTTGTGTAATATCTCATGGGACCTGGCTATTTGACGTAAGAGGTCCCATCGTGAACTACACTTGGCTGATGACTAGGTGACATTTCGTTAGTATAGGGTTTGGAATGAAATGATCCCATCTCAGCTGAAATTCATGAGTGAAAGCAAATTGCAAATGGAAATTCAAGCTGGGCAAGTCTTCTCCCCACCCCCCACCCCCAAAAAAAAGAATCACAGAGAATTCAGACAATGGAAATGAGGAACAATGAAGGAGACTCTTGTGTAATTGTAGCTGATAAAAACAAGGATAATATTTCTCTTCTTGTTTCCAATGTTTCATTTCTAGCTTCTTTGCCTTAGTGTATGTCAGCTTCGTGACAACACCTCCAGTCTCTTTCTGGACCATCAATCATATCTGAGATGAAGATATGTCCTGCAGTTTCTCATACTTTATCCATCAAGAAACACCGGGATATACGTAGAAGATACAGAATAGTGCAAAGACTGGTTTACTACACACTTGCATTACAAAAATACCCCAAGAAATCTGAACTAGAACTTTTCCATCTCCACTCTGAAATTCCTGACACAGGGAGTTGCTACATTTTAAACCCAGAGAAAGGAGCAGTGAGATTTTGTATGCAAGTTTAAGGCCAGCATAGAACTCTTCATAAGGCAGCTGCATAAGGCAGCAACTGTCAGATGACAGTTTACATAGTTTTATGCCAAGGAAAATCAGACCTTCCAAAATGTTATTTTACCATTTGTATACCAAACATTTCTGAAAAGTAGACACATGCAAAACGATGAGAAGTTGCACTCTCAGAGACTGACGTGGAAGATAGATTGTCGTTCTGGTTGTGTATATCACTTTTTGGATTTTATACATTCCAGTTGTCTCACTTTTATGTTATAAATAGAATGATCTTTGCAAGGCATCTGATAATCTGATAATTTTTATAGGATAACTTTTGTACAAATGCATAAGCATCAACAGCCAGTGTGAGAGACCACAAGGGGTAAACAGAGGCTGCTGCCACTGAGTAAGGACTGAACAGGCAAGGAGTCCTCATGTATGTATTGCTGGCATTAGGACTGGGCCCCTGGGCCCCTTCTTTCCTGAAGGCTCTCTCTCTCTCTCACAGCCCAGGCCAAACTTGGTCTGGAGCAGGCAGTCCGACTACCCTGCGCTGCGTCCATACCACATTAGGAGGCGGCAGCAGCTTAGTGTAGGGCAGCTAAATAGCAGTTGCAAGTCTATGTGGGCTACAGTGGACCAATTCAGGGCTGCACAACCTGGGAATGGGGGTTTGGATCCAGCATAACTGCTTCCCCTCCCTGGGCTGTCCCAACAGTGGGATCGCCCTCCTTCCACCCTCCCCTGCCCCGTGTCACCTCCTGACTGGTTTTGGCAAGCCCCACCCTCAAATCTTCAACCAAAATATAGAGATAACAATATTTACCTCAGTCATAGGGTTGTTGTAACAATTACATCAGGAGAATCTTATTGAGGGCACAATCTTAACCTGGAATTAGGCCGGCACAGTTAGGCCAGCAAAGTTTGGCCGACTCAAGGGACACTGTAAAGTATGTTTGGACCACTCTCGGAGTCAGAGAGGCCAGTACACAGATGTGCGCCATCCGCTCTGACTCCAAGAGTGGTCCAAATGCACTTTACAGTGGCCCTTGTGCTGGCCAAACTTTGCTGGCCTAACTGTGCTGGCCTGACTCCAGGTTAGGATTGCACCCTGAAACACTTTGGATGCTCAGAAAGCACTATACAACTGCAACGTAGTATTATTGCTCAGAGGTGTACCTAGAGGGGGGTCGCAGCACTAGGTTTGGCAAGCAGCTGCCCCTCCTCCTCTTAGAGCCATTAATATCCAACGTAGCCTCTGTTTTGTTCTAGCCACTGGGAATGGCTCCAAAGTGGAAGGGGGAACGGCTGCTTGCAAACTTAATGCTGCAATCCCCCTCTCAGTACATCTCACCCAGAAATGCTTGTGTAGAATAAGTCAGGCTACAGAGAAGAAAGCCTAGACCATCCCTAAGAACGCCTCCCATGGTGCCGTGTTTCTGTCCAGCACCACTGTGGACAAGATCTAGATAAAAACGATTAAATTCTCCTTTTGCTATTGTTTTGTTTCTGTTCCCTTCTAAGCTTTGTGTAGCTGCATGCAAGCTGCAGCCAATAAACTCCTACCTTGCTGTCACAGCAAGATCATTTTTATACTTGAAGTTAGTGACTTTTCTTGCCTAAGCAAATATTATTATTTACTGTTCTGGCAACTTAACTGGAAATGGGCTGCATTGGAGAAATGCAGAGCAGGAGGCTTGGCTCAGCTAAAATGCCACATCAAGGCTTTCGATAAATATTTTTTAATGAGCTTGAGAAAAGGTAGCACTGCCTTGACAGATCTCGGTTTGTTTTCTGCAGCTCAGTGTTGAGAGTGACCCCATAAACTTTTTTCCAAGCCCAGTAGCCTGAGGCATTGCTGGAAGGCACAACCATCCTCTACAGCCTGATTTCATCACGTACTTTTTACCTTCCTGTCCACCAAGTACCAAAATAAACCACCCAGTAATTGTCCTTGCCCCCATTTGTTTTAAAATCTGCTTTCTTATCTTCTGGTGTAAGAACCTCCCCCACCCCAGTTCTCTCATACTTGCATTGAAGTTATCCATTGCGTAAAAGAAGTCTGCGTAAAAGTAGCCCATTGCATAAAAAAAGCGTTTGCAGTCTGGAATGACCTTTAAACAAATGTGCACTGGGACTGGGCACATTACAGTTCAGCAACATAGTTTGAGATTGAGGGGGCAATCCTAACTTGGAGTTAGGCCGGATTGGTGCAGGCCTAACTCCAGGTTAGGATTGCACCCTAAATACTTAATATTAATTATAGTCATTTTTGAAAAAAATAAGCCAGGGACATAACATGGATAGCAGAAGGGTTCGAACCGATGTCTCATCTCTGCTAAAGAGCCGCATTGTTCACAGCCAGGTAAATGAAATTCAGATGTCACCTATGAGCTGGCTGGATTCTGGACTTGCCTAGTGTGGTGCAGCCATGGACAGCAACGAAGGAAGATGATGCTGGTTTGGTTTTGGTGTGTGTGTGTGTGTGTGTGTGTGTGCGTGCGTGCGTGCGTGCATGTGCGCGCGCGCCAGGGGTGATTGTGGTACTTATTTCCTTCCCCCAGGGAAGTGTGTACAGAATTGCAGCCTTGTAGCGAGATCCTACACACCTTCCACCAATCAGAATGAATGATCCAGTAGATAAGGCACTTTCAACAGCATTACTTGCTGCAAAATGTGACCTGCCAATCTGCCTTGCCTGGCCGCCGCCACCACCACAAGCAGCTGGCTCTGTGCCCCTGTGGCCAGAAGACAACTATTAGCACTGGTAAGTTTATGCAGGGGTTAGAGGGAGGTGTGGAATGGGCAGGAGAGAGGGAAGATTGGGGAGGAGATGGGGAAGAGAAGAAGGCAGATATCAGCAGCAATAGCACACATCAACATCCCTACCGCCTTCCATGCCTCAATCCTCCAGCCCAGGTCCACGTGGGCTTGTGCCCGTAATAAAGCTGGGGCAGGTCCGAGTAAATCAGCATGGGCTTACCCAGGGCAAGGGAAAGACCCTGAGGAGGCCTACTACACAAACACAAACACAAACACACACACACACACACACACACACACACACACAGTGTGCAAGATTCAGTGGCTGGAATATTGGTGCTGCTGCATTTTTGTACAGGGAATTGTGTTGGATTGGACTGTCCATCTTTGTATAGTATTTCATACCCATTGCCCAGATTTCTGTGCCTTGTAAGGCAGACAAATTTCATTATATCCATTTTTCGCCCTCAAGGCTGAGGCTAAGAGAATAGTGCAGTGGTGTCATTCTACCGGTACGCTGGGCAGGACGTCCGGGTGATCGGCAGCCCGCCCGTCGCGTACCACAGCGTTACGCCGTTTACGTAACCAGTTACGCAAACGGTGTTACGCTGCGGTATGCGACAGGTGGGCTGCCGATCACCCGGACGTCCCGCCAAGCGTACCGGTAGGATGACACCACTGGAATAGTGGCTTTCCAAAGAATACCGAAACTTATGTAAAACATTTCAGCAAACACTGATCCCTGCTATACAACACTCAGTCTGGTGAGTATTAGTATGACTTGGAACCACGAGCATTGTGCCCTCTTGCAAGGAACTAATGCAGCACTCAAGAGGAGATCTGGCAGTAGAAATTATTCAAGTCATGGCATGTCTAAAAATCTTATTCAAATGTTCCAGCCCAACTCTATATCCTCTGCTGTTTTCTCCTTTTTGTGCAAGGGTAACAGAACTGAAACAAAAAACTAGCGTAGCTTGTAAAACACATGAATTAGCACCATACAAAACTCAGTTTCCCTTTTGAGGAAAAAATATAATATTTAGTTTATATAAACAAACTGAGATAGAGGCTCAGTAAACAACATTTTGCTGGCAGTAAAATGCTAATGAATATTGGATTTTCCATAAAAAATATTGATTAGACCTTCCATTAAACTAACCTACTGGCAGGGAGGACTAAAAAACATGTTTGTTCTAAGTCAATAATATGAGGGGGAATTTCTCCTTCCTACAATTATGAGACAAGGAATTAGGCAGCACTGGAAACATGTAATCGCAGAGCAAAAAGCTCAATTTCAAACAGCTGAACGGATCAAGCAGGTTTTAGAAGTGACTGCAGTCCTTCAGGCCGTTTTCAAGCACAGGTATTAAGCTGGTCTTGTATATAGGGTAAAAGTCATTGATTATTAAGGTGCCTTTGCATAGTAAACATGGGTGCTAAAGCCAGGCAGATTCTAGTACAGGCCAAAGTATCCCTTTCACAACGTAAACTTGGTGAAATGGAGATAATGAATACAATCTGGGATTCACTGGATTGTATCCAGTTCCAGGATACAAACCATTTCGAAAGGACAGGGAGGGGCATATTGGGGTGGTACATCTCGAAGAGGGTACATATTCCGACAAACTAGAAAACCTTTGGGGATCAGACACTTTCACAGTTGCACTGACATACGGTAAAGCAAGTGCATTTTATGGATATGGCATGAGCTCCGTTAACCATCTCAATAAATCAAACAGGACAGTTGCATGCTTATACCCCTTGGCTTGCTGGGAGCACCAATTCAGCAACAGAACTCCTACAGCCATAGTGAACAGCATCCTTGCAGAAGGTCTATGCAAATGCTTACTGATGTTTGGGGCTTTCTTGCCTAAAGGTAAAAGTTTCCCCACGACCGAATGGTCTAGTCGTGACCGACTGTAGGGGGCGGTGCTCATCTCCATTTCAAAGCCTGTAGAGCCGGCGTTTTGTCCGAGGACAAGCTTCCATGGTCATGTGGCCAGCATGACTATACGCCAAGACGCACAGAACGCCGTTCCCTTCCAACCGAAGTGGTCCCTATTTATCTAATTGCATTTAGGTGCTTTCAAACTGCTAGGTTGACAGAAGCTGGGACAAGCAATGGGAGCTCACTCGGTCGCGCAGTCTTGAACTCCCAAACGTCTGGTCGGAAAGCCCAGAAGCAGTGGTTTAACCTGCTGTGCCACCATGTCCCTATAATTCTTGTATTCCCATAGTATTCTTGCCTACTATGCCCTAAAATAGCCATTAACTCAAAAAACTGAAAATACAACTTTTTATGTAAAAATCACAATTTTTGAAAAAAAAAATCATTATTATGAGTCAGTTCTCATTTCCATGTATCAAGAGCTAATACTAGAACATTTATTTAATTGTGTGAGTGTCATCAAATTGGCCACGGGTTTTTGTTGGTTACTAATTTGTTGGGTGGCCTGTACTATCGTTAAATAAATAAATAAATAAATAAATAAATAAATAAATAAAGTTGTCATATGGTTTGGGAGGAGGAGATCCATCAGGGTGGCTTGCTGACCTCCCGCCCTGGGTGATGCAAACTCTAGTGACACCACTGCAGGTGTCCTCCCATATCTGCAGGGGATAGTTTCTTACTGCTTCCAAAAACGCAGATAGCAGCAAATTGTACAAGAAGTAGTTCACAAATTCCCCCATTGTATAAATGACTAATCTGCCTGTTGCTGTCTGCTTGCTTATCTGTCTATGTCTCCTTTGCCCCACTGTCTTTGTGCTATCTGCAAACGCTAACAGGAAGCAGCTGGGGGGCGGGGCTGGAAACAATGCAACGCTAGCAGGAAGTGGGATGGAGGGCTGTCGGTTTCTTCTCACTGTCCATTGCAATCATTTACGACAGGAGGGCTGCAATCAGAGACAGATAAGTTATTTGCACCAAAATTTGAGAACTGAGGATAAGTGAAACTGCAGATATAGGATGTGTGGATATGGGAGGGGCACCTATATATTGTTCCTTAAAAAAAATACCAAAATGTATACCATATACATTTGGGCAGAAGTTTAGCCAAGAGGGTTAATGCCTCCGTTTGCCCAAAGATAATAGCTGAAGATTCGAAGGTCGTGCGCTCCAGACTACTGGAAGTCTCTGTGAGAGGCAGACCTTGCAAACTGTGGCTAATTAAAAGCTGAGTTCCAGCTGCCTCATGGGAAGAGGAGTGTTCTGGTCAGCTGTGTCTCTGGGGGAGCAGGGAAGCCTCTTATCAGCCAGCAGAAGACAGATGGGTGGCTAAGAAAGAAGGCTAAATCCAGAAAGATCCATCTGTATGAGTGTTGTTCTTGACAGGTAGAACGTTTCTGTAAATTGTAAAAACCTTCGGGTTTGTGAATAAAAGTCTGCCTATGTAAACCGCCTTGAGTTACAGTCAGTAGAGAAATCTAGTGATCTTAAGAAAGGCGGTATATAAATACAAGTATTATTATTATTATTATTATTATTATTATTATTATTATTATTATTAT
>JAJKFI010018413.1:0-11437 GCA_029204185.1 Lerista edwardsae | reverse complement strand
ATCAATCAATCAATCAATCAATCAATCAATCAATCAATCAATCAATCGGTACTTGTATACTGCTTTTCAAGTTCACAAAGCGGTTTATAAGCAAATAGTAATAATCATAAAGTTAAATGGCTCCCTGTCCCAAAGGGAGACAATCTAAAAAAAAAGGCAGACCACCAGCAACAGCCACTAGAAAGACTGCGCAGGGGTAAAGAGGGACAATTACTCTCCCCCTGCTAAATATAAGAGGAACACCACCTGAAAAAGTGCCTCTTGCCCAGTTAGCAGGGGCCAACATGTGTGTTACATATTTTTGAATAGTCCATAAAGTACAGGTCTGAAATAGTCAAGCTGGTCCCTCTCCTACATATATATCCTCATTAGAGACACGCAACAATTGTCTCCTCTTTCAAAGATTTAACATTCCTCTTTTGTTTGTTGACTGACTCGTTAATTATTCCATAATTAAGTTAGGCCAGAAATAATTAAATATACCGACAGATCATGCAAGCATTTGCTTCGGGAAGTCCTCACAAATGCACAAGGATATAATTTTTTTTAAAATACACTCAGTTCTCATTATCTGCTAAGATGAGGCTCTTGGAAATCCTTGCAGATAGCAAATTTGCAAATAATGAATCATTGATCCTATGCGATCAGTGGGGTTAGGTGCAAGGGGTACCTTACTGGGCATCAGAAGAAACCAGCAGATTTCTGGAAGCCAGCAGAGTGCAGCAGGAAGTGCCAAAAAATCTCTGAATGCTGCAGAGTCCTTGCAGAGCCCACAGGGGCCTTCAGAATGGCACCTGCAACCAACATGGAGCTTACATTCTACAACCAGAATGGCACCTTAAAGATGGCCAGTGGATGCTTCTGCCAGCCATTTTAAAGGGGTCAGGGCTGGTTGCAGGTGCCATTCTGAAGGTCCCTGCAGCCTATGGAAGGTCTCTGCATAGTGGATAACAAGGACAGAAAATGAGGAAAGGAGCAATTCTGCCCCTGGCAGATAAGTGAAGTTGCAGATAGCAAGGTGATGTAGAAAGAAGATTGACGGTATATATATTTTTGATATACTGTATACCAGTGGTGTCATCTAAATGATTTAAGAACAGGTACTCACTTTTGATTGGCATGTGTCGGGACCCGCCCACCGGAAGTGACGTCATAAGCCAGAGGTGATGTCGTGGCAGGAAGTGACATGAAAAAAGCCCTTTTTGAGGCCTCAGATGATTTTAAACTGACCCAACAGTTGCAACAGGATTCCACAGCACCCTCAGAACATGTTAAGGAGGCCTGGCATCATGTTAAAACCCCAGAGCAACTCATTTTTCAGTGGCAAGGAAAGGAAAGGCTCCGCTCGCTGCCTGCCTGCCTGGCTGGCTCTGAGAACATGCAGGCAACTCAAACATGCAGGAAATTCAAACGTTGCAGAGGGCGGAGTCGACGAGTGGGCGGGCGAATGGGCGGGGCCAGCTGTAATCCTAGAAACCGGTACTCGCGTACCCCCGCGTACCCCCTGCATGACATCACTGCTGTATACCAATTCAGAGCCTCCTCATGCAAAACAATGATATGGAGGAGATGAACGGAATGGAGACTGAGAAAAAAGGCAGAGGAGAAGACAGAGGCAGAATGGAGCACAGGGAAGGAGCGAGAGTCAGGAGAAGGGCAGAAAGAGCAGAGTGGTAGGAAGACAGTTGGAGGAGACTAGGAGGGGAAGCAGAGAGGATGACTGTCCCCAGAGCAGCAATGAACCAGAACTGAAGAATCCCAGCTGGCCCTGAAGAATTGCAGGCTAGAATGGGGTCTGCGGAAGGCCCTGATACAGTGGAGCGGGAAGCAGAAGAACCTTCCGCAGAGCCCATTCCAGCCTGCAGTTCTTCAAGGCTGGCTGGGATTCTTCAGTTCTTCAGGGCCCCAGGGCAGGACCCATGGATGACCTCTGTCAGGGCAGCACTGGATGACCCCACCTTGTGCCCACAGCAGGCACTCGTCTCTGGGGCATATGGCCTCCTCACAGACTGTGGCCATGAGCTAAGCTGAGGATGAAGGAAGCCATTGCCGATTGAGGCCAAGACTTCACCCTCTTTTCAGTTGCCATTAACCTCCCCTTTGGTTTCTGCTTGGTCTGCAAAAAAGGTAAAGATTGTGCTGTTTGTGGTGCGTTGTGTTGGTTGTTGTGCAATCTACCATGTTGCACATCACCCCTTTGAAATGGAGTTACCCCCATGGGAGGTCCCATGGTTATGGGTAAGAAGCACTTCCTGCAAAGGGTGGCAAGGGGCATCAATAGGCTGGACTAGAATACCTCTCCTGATGGACTAGGGCAGTGGTATTCGAACTTTTTAGACTGGGACCCACTTTTTAGAATGGCACGTGTGTCGGGACCCACCGGAAGTGAAGTCATTAACCTGGAAGTGATGTTGTGGCAGGAAGTGGCATCATCAAGCAGGAAGTGCTGTCATTGTAACATAATCAAATGACACTCCTGAAATGCAAATTGGCATTCTTGGACTGTAAAAGCATGGAACTAAAAACAAAAAATTTTAAAACCCTCACTTGAAAATAAGAATTGTTAACACTCACCAAAGGAATATAACAAGAGTAAGGTCTGCAGCTTCCAAGATGGTTGCTCCCAGCTTTCTATGACCCACCTGACATCAGGTTGTGACCCACCAAGTGGGTCCCAACCCACAGTCTAAATAACACTGGACTAGGGAATTGTTATAAACTTGCAACGAGGTACTTGTTTGTTTAACATGGTACGGAATTCCAAAGGGGCACTGCTTGCCACCATTCACCACCACCATTTACTACCTCCCGCTGCTACCACCTCATATCGTTCCATCTGTAGGGCAGGATCCCTAGCCCTGTCCTAAGAAGCCTTCCGACTGGAAGCCTAACACTTGGAGCATAATACTAGCCTTGGTTGTCAGAGTTGCCTTCCCTAGCCTTGAAGATGTATTGAGTTCCTACCCAAGGTACAATTATTTTATGTATTTCCAAGGGAGCTTTCCATTCCCCAGTATGACAGTACTTTGTGAGGAGTTAAATAATGCATACCTAGAAGTATGCCTCATGCTTTTAAAAATGTTTATCTTACTTAAAGAAAAAGCAAGAAGCATTACAGAGCAGTGGTAGTCTGTCTGTGGGGTCCTGTCACTCTGTGGGTTTCTGAAATAAGGGCTATGCCTAAGCATGCATGACATTGGTGTTCCTAATACCGGGTTCTCAGATGTCATGCTTAAATTGTAGCAAGGCAATGACAAATCACCCTGTGGTGTCCCGAGGACCTATTTATACAGGGTAGTTGTTCATACATTTTTAAAATCTGGTAGCAATCTCATTTCGGCCTACTGGTGAGACTGTTTTGCATGAAATATGGATTATCAAATGAAATTGCACATTGTAAGGACCTCAAAAAAAAATAAGAGCCTCAAAAACACTAAATCCTAACCATTCAGCAATACCTACCAACTTCTGCAGGCCAAACTGATAAAGTAAGATTTAAAACTGATGAGCAAATGTTAAAATGTGTTCAGAAACTTTCAGCAATGACTGACGCCATGTAATGGGGGAGAAGGAAACATGGGCCCATTCGGTTATGATGATGGTAGTCATCAATGCATCCTAGGAGTCTCTGAAAGAGCAATCCTAACTTGTGCTGGAACAGCAAGGCCAGCAGGCTGGCTCTGTATCCAGCGCAAGTTGGGAGTGCTCGGGAGCCTTCCTGGGGCAAGGTCACCTTTGTGCTGTACAGCAGGCACAGAGCCGAGGATGCTGCGCGGCCCAAATTAGGGCTGTGCAGCCTGGGGACAGAGGCTTGGATGTGGCCTAATGGCCACATCCCAGTTCTGCCCCCTCCCCAGCCCACCCACGTCCTGCCTATTCCTCCTTCCCTCCCACCCTCTCTCTGCCCGGAACCGCTCTTGAGCAAGAACTGCTCTAGCATCTATTGGTTGGCGCCATTGGGCTGCTGCTGCTGCTGCCAGCCCAACAGCACCAGTGCTGGCATGAGGATGCCAGCTGGGGCCATCACACCAATGCTGGTGTCATTGGGCCGATGCAAGTGGCTTGTGTCGGCCCAATGGCGCCTCTAGGATTGCACCCTGAGACACCGTCACAGGTCTATGACAACTTGTGCCAGGAATATCAAGGGCTTACCAAGGCAGCAGGGGCTCACTCTATGGGACAGGAACAAATGTCCTCTTCCCCAAGGATACCTCCAGGTGCCAAAACTCCCCTGCAGGATGCACTGGACGCCGCACTGGCATCACTGCATCGCGGCACAGGGAGTTAGGTAAGATTGTGTTGTTAGTTGATTCCCTTTTCTTGTGCATTCTGTTGCCTTTCTAATACCACCCACCAAAGCATTGGTCGAATTATGGTCATAGTTTGTTCCCTCTTTCTCAGATGTCTTACTCTGACCCCTGGACATAGAGCTCCACCATGTGACAAGATGGAGGAGGCAGGTGCAACGTTGGCGTGCAAGGTATGCAAGCAAGCAGTGGTATAATGCCCCAAAGAACAGAATTGGTAGGTTTTGTGTAATATCTCATGGGACCTGGCTATTTGACGTAAGAGGTCCCATCGTGAACTACACTTGGCTGATGACTAGGTGACATTTCGTTAGTATAGGGTTTGGAATGAAATGATCCCATCTCAGCTGAAATTCATGAGTGAAAGCAAATTGCAAATGGAAATTCAAGCTGGGCAAGTCTTCTCCCCACCCCCCACCCCCAAAAAAAAGAATCACAGAGAATTCAGACAATGGAAATGAGGAACAATGAAGGAGACTCTTGTGTAATTGTAGCTGATAAAAACAAGGATAATATTTCTCTTCTTGTTTCCAATGTTTCATTTCTAGCTTCTTTGCCTTAGTGTATGTCAGCTTCGTGACAACACCTCCAGTCTCTTTCTGGACCATCAATCATATCTGAGATGAAGATATGTCCTGCAGTTTCTCATACTTTATCCATCAAGAAACACCGGGATATACGTAGAAGATACAGAATAGTGCAAAGACTGGTTTACTACACACTTGCATTACAAAAATACCCCAAGAAATCTGAACTAGAACTTTTCCATCTCCACTCTGAAATTCCTGACACAGGGAGTTGCTACATTTTAAACCCAGAGAAAGGAGCAGTGAGATTTTGTATGCAAGTTTAAGGCCAGCATAGAACTCTTCATAAGGCAGCTGCATAAGGCAGCAACTGTCAGATGACAGTTTACATAGTTTTATGCCAAGGAAAATCAGACCTTCCAAAATGTTATTTTACCATTTGTATACCAAACATTTCTGAAAAGTAGACACATGCAAAACGATGAGAAGTTGCACTCTCAGAGACTGACGTGGAAGATAGATTGTCGTTCTGGTTGTGTATATCACTTTTTGGATTTTATACATTCCAGTTGTCTCACTTTTATGTTATAAATAGAATGATCTTTGCAAGGCATCTGATAATCTGATAATTTTTATAGGATAACTTTTGTACAAATGCATAAGCATCAACAGCCAGTGTGAGAGACCACAAGGGGTAAACAGAGGCTGCTGCCACTGAGTAAGGACTGAACAGGCAAGGAGTCCTCATGTATGTATTGCTGGCATTAGGACTGGGCCCCTGGGCCCCTTCTTTCCTGAAGGCTCTCTCTCTCTCTCACAGCCCAGGCCAAACTTGGTCTGGAGCAGGCAGTCCGACTACCCTGCGCTGCGTCCATACCACATTAGGAGGCGGCAGCAGCTTAGTGTAGGGCAGCTAAATAGCAGTTGCAAGTCTATGTGGGCTACAGTGGACCAATTCAGGGCTGCACAACCTGGGAATGGGGGTTTGGATCCAGCATAACTGCTTCCCCTCCCTGGGCTGTCCCAACAGTGGGATCGCCCTCCTTCCACCCTCCCCTGCCCCGTGTCACCTCCTGACTGGTTTTGGCAAGCCCCACCCTCAAATCTTCAACCAAAATATAGAGATAACAATATTTACCTCAGTCATAGGGTTGTTGTAACAATTACATCAGGAGAATCTTATTGAGGGCACAATCTTAACCTGGAATTAGGCCGGCACAGTTAGGCCAGCAAAGTTTGGCCGACTCAAGGGACACTGTAAAGTATGTTTGGACCACTCTCGGAGTCAGAGAGGCCAGTACACAGATGTGCGCCATCCGCTCTGACTCCAAGAGTGGTCCAAATGCACTTTACAGTGGCCCTTGTGCTGGCCAAACTTTGCTGGCCTAACTGTGCTGGCCTGACTCCAGGTTAGGATTGCACCCTGAAACACTTTGGATGCTCAGAAAGCACTATACAACTGCAACGTAGTATTATTGCTCAGAGGTGTACCTAGAGGGGGGTCGCAGCACTAGGTTTGGCAAGCAGCTGCCCCTCCTCCTCTTAGAGCCATTAATATCCAACGTAGCCTCTGTTTTGTTCTAGCCACTGGGAATGGCTCCAAAGTGGAAGGGGGAACGGCTGCTTGCAAACTTAATGCTGCAATCCCCCTCTCAGTACATCTCACCCAGAAATGCTTGTGTAGAATAAGTCAGGCTACAGAGAAGAAAGCCTAGACCATCCCTAAGAACGCCTCCCATGGTGCCGTGTTTCTGTCCAGCACCACTGTGGACAAGATCTAGATAAAAACGATTAAATTCTCCTTTTGCTATTGTTTTGTTTCTGTTCCCTTCTAAGCTTTGTGTAGCTGCATGCAAGCTGCAGCCAATAAACTCCTACCTTGCTGTCACAGCAAGATCATTTTTATACTTGAAGTTAGTGACTTTTCTTGCCTAAGCAAATATTATTATTTACTGTTCTGGCAACTTAACTGGAAATGGGCTGCATTGGAGAAATGCAGAGCAGGAGGCTTGGCTCAGCTAAAATGCCACATCAAGGCTTTCGATAAATATTTTTTAATGAGCTTGAGAAAAGGTAGCACTGCCTTGACAGATCTCGGTTTGTTTTCTGCAGCTCAGTGTTGAGAGTGACCCCATAAACTTTTTTCCAAGCCCAGTAGCCTGAGGCATTGCTGGAAGGCACAACCATCCTCTACAGCCTGATTTCATCACGTACTTTTTACCTTCCTGTCCACCAAGTACCAAAATAAACCACCCAGTAATTGTCCTTGCCCCCATTTGTTTTAAAATCTGCTTTCTTATCTTCTGGTGTAAGAACCTCCCCCACCCCAGTTCTCTCATACTTGCATTGAAGTTATCCATTGCGTAAAAGAAGTCTGCGTAAAAGTAGCCCATTGCATAAAAAAAGCGTTTGCAGTCTGGAATGACCTTTAAACAAATGTGCACTGGGACTGGGCACATTACAGTTCAGCAACATAGTTTGAGATTGAGGGGGCAATCCTAACTTGGAGTTAGGCCGGATTGGTGCAGGCCTAACTCCAGGTTAGGATTGCACCCTAAATACTTAATATTAATTATAGTCATTTTTGAAAAAAATAAGCCAGGGACATAACATGGATAGCAGAAGGGTTCGAACCGATGTCTCATCTCTGCTAAAGAGCCGCATTGTTCACAGCCAGGTAAATGAAATTCAGATGTCACCTATGAGCTGGCTGGATTCTGGACTTGCCTAGTGTGGTGCAGCCATGGACAGCAACGAAGGAAGATGATGCTGGTTTGGTTTTGGTGTGTGTGTGCGTGTGTGTGTGTGTGTGTGTGTGTGTGTGTGTGTGTGCGTGCGTGCGTGCGTGCATGTGCGCGCGCGCCAGGGGTGATTGTGGTACTTATTTCCTTCCCCCAGGGAAGTGTGTACAGAATTGCAGCCTTGTAGCGAGATCCTACACACCTTCCACCAATCAGAATGAATGATCCAGTAGATAAGGCACTTTCAACAGCATTACTTGCTGCAAAATGTGACCTGCCAATCTGCCTTGCCTGGCCGCCGCCACCACCACAAGCAGCTGGCTCTGTGCCCCTGTGGCCAGAAGACAACTATTAGCACTGGTAAGTTTATGCAGGGGTTAGAGGGAGGTGTGGAATGGGCAGGAGAGAGGGAAGATTGGGGAGGAGATGGGGAAGAGAAGAAGGCAGATATCAGCAGCAATAGCACACATCAACATCCCTACCGCCTTCCATGCCTCAATCCTCCAGCCCAGGTCCACGTGGGCTTGTGCCCGTAATAAAGCTGGGGCAGGTCCGAGTAAATCAGCATGGGCTTACCCAGGGCAAGGGAAAGACCCTGAGGAGGCCTACTACACAAACACAAACACAAACACACACACACACACACACACACACACACAGTGTGCAAGATTCAGTGGCTGGAATATTGGTGCTGCTGCATTTTTGTACAGGGAATTGTGTTGGATTGGACTGTCCATCTTTGTATAGTATTTCATACCCATTGCCCAGATTTCTGTGCCTTGTAAGGCAGACAAATTTCATTATATCCATTTTTCGCCCTCAAGGCTGAGGCTAAGAGAATAGTGCAGTGGTGTCATTCTACCGGTACGCTGGGCAGGACGTCCGGGTGATCGGCAGCCCGCCCGTCGCGTACCACAGCGTTACGCCGTTTACGTAACCAGTTACGCAAACGGTGTTACGCTGCGGTATGCGACAGGTGGGCTGCCGATCACCCGGACGTCCCGCCAAGCGTACCGGTAGGATGACACCACTGGAATAGTGGCTTTCCAAAGAATACCGAAACTTATGTAAAACATTTCAGCAAACACTGATCCCTGCTATACAACACTCAGTCTGGTGAGTATTAGCTGACTTGGAACCACGAGCATTGTGCCCTCTTGCAAGGAACTAATGCAGCACTCAAGAGGAGATCTGGCAGTAGAAATTATTCAAGTCATGGCATGTCTAAAAATCTTATTCAAATGTTCCAGCCCAACTCTATATCCTCTGCTGTTTTCTCCTTTTTGTGCAAGGGTAACAGAACTGAAACAAAAAACTAGCGTAGCTTGTAAAACACATGAATTAGCACCATACAAAACTCAGTTTCCCTTTTGAGGAAAAAATATAATATTTAGTTTATATAAACAAACTGAGATAGAGGCTCAGTAAACAACATTTTGCTGGCAGTAAAATGCTAATGAATATTGGATTTTCCATAAAAAATATTGATTAGACCTTCCATTAAACTAACCTACTGGCAGGGAGGACTAAAAAACATGTTTGTTCTAAGTCAATAATATGAGGGGGAATTTCTCCTTCCTACAATTATGAGACAAGGAATTAGGCAGCACTGGAAACATGTAATCGCAGAGCAAAAAGCTCAATTTCAAACAGCTGAACGGATCAAGCAGGTTTTAGAAGTGACTGCAGTCCTTCAGGCCGTTTTCAAGCACAGGTATTAAGCTGGTCTTGTATATAGGGTAAAAGTCATTGATTATTAAGGTGCCTTTGCATAGTAAACATGGGTGCTAAAGCCAGGCAGATTCTAGTACAGGCCAAAGTATCCCTTTCACAACGTAAACTTGGTGAAATGGAGATAATGAATACAATCTGGGATTCACTGGATTGTATCCAGTTCCAGGATACAAACCATTTCGAAAGGACAGGGAGGGGCATATTGGGGTGGTACATCTCGAAGAGGGTACATATTCCGACAAACTAGAAAACCTTTGGGGATCAGACACTTTCACAGTTGCACTGACATACGGTAAAGCAAGTGCATTTTATGGATATGGCATGAGCTCCGTTAACCATCTCAATAAATCAAACAGGACAGTTGCATGCTTATACCCCTTGGCTTGCTGGGAGCACCAATTCAGCAACAGAACTCCTACAGCCATAGTGAACAGCATCCTTGCAGAAGGTCTATGCAAATGCTTACTGATGTTTGGGGCTTTCTTGCCTAAAGGTAAAAGTTTCCCCACGACCGAATGGTCTAGTCGTGACCGACTGTAGGGGGCGGTGCTCATCTCCATTTCAAAGCCTGTAGAGCCGGCGTTTTGTCCGAGGACAAGCTTCCATGGTCATGTGGCCAGCATGACTATACGCCAAGACGCACAGAACGCCGTTCCCTTCCAACCGAAGTGGTCCCTATTTATCTAATTGCATTTAGGTGCTTTCAAACTGCTAGGTTGACAGAAGCTGGGACAAGCAATGGGAGCTCACTCGGTCGCGCAGTCTTGAACTCCCAAACGTCTGGTCGGAAAGCCCAGAAGCAGTGGTTTAACCTGCTGTGCCACCATGTCCCTATAATTCTTGTATTCCCATAGTATTCTTGCCTACTATGCCCTAAAATAGCCATTAACTCAAAAAACTGAAAATACAACTTTTTATGTAAAAATCACAATTTTTGAAAAAAAAAATCATTATTATGAGTCAGTTCTCATTTCCATGTATCAAGAGCTAATACTAGAACATTTATTTAATTGTGTGAGTGTCATCAAATTGGCCACGGGTTTTTGTTGGTTACTAATTTGTTGGGTGGCCTGTACTATCGTTAAATAAATAAATAAATAAATAAATAAATAAATAAATAAAGTTGTCATATGGTTTGGGAGGAGGAGATCCATCAGGGTGGCTTGCTGACCTCCCGCCCTGGGTGATGCAAACTCTAGTGACACCACTGCAGGTGTCCTCCCATATCTGCAGGGGATAGTTTCTTACTGCTTCCAAAAACGCAGATAGCAGCAAATTGTACAAGAAGTAGTTCACAAATTCCCCCATTGTATAAATGACTAATCTGCCTGTTGCTGTCTGCTTGCTTATCTGTCTATGTCTCCTTTGCCCCACTGTCTTTGTGCTATCTGCAAACGCTAACAGGAAGCAGCTGGGGGGGCGGGGCTGGAAACAATGCAACGCTAGCAGGAAGTGGGATGGAGGGCTGTCGGTTTCTTCTCACTGTCCATTGCAATCATTTATGACAGGAGGGCTGCAATCAGAGACAGATAAGTTATTTGCACCAAAATTTGAGAACTGAGGATAAGTGAAACTGCAGATATAGGATGTGTGGATATGGGAGGGGCACCTATATATTGTTCCTTAAAAAAAATACCAAAATGTATACCATATACATTTGGGCAGAAGTTTAGCCAAGAGGGTTAATGCCTCCGTTTGCCCAAAGATAATAGCTGAAGATTCGAAGGTCGTGCGCTCCAGACTACTGGAAGTCTCTGTGAGAGGCAGACCTTGCAAACTGTGGCTAATTAAAAGCTGAGTTCCAGCTGCCTCATGGGAAGAGGAGTGTTCTGGTCAGCTGTGTCTCTGGGGGAGCAGGGAAGCCTCTTATCAGCCAGCAGAAGACAGATGGGTGGCTAAGAAAGAAGGCTAAATCCAGAAAGATCCATCTGTATGAGTGTTGTTCTTGACAGGTAGAACGTTTCTGTAAATTGTAAAAACCTTCGGGTTTGTGAATAAAAGTCTGCCTATGTAAACCGCCTTGAGTTACAGTCAGTAGAGAAATCTAGTGATCTTAAGAAAGGCGGTATATAAATACAAGTATTATTATTATTATTATTATTATTATTATTATTATTATTATTATTAT
>JAJKFI010018412.1:0-14463 GCA_029204185.1 Lerista edwardsae | reverse complement strand
GGGGGCTTGCGGACCCATTCTAGCGCTTGCCTTAGCGCTCCGGAGCGAAGGAACGAAACGATCGCTACATTTCAATGTCAAAGTCTTTATTGGTTTCAGTAGCGAAAGTGTGAAAGGTGAAAAAGTTCAAGCTGCCGGTTAGGAAAGCCGGCGAAGGCAGTGCCGCGCGCAGGCGGCTCTTCAGTGCGGTTTTACATCTTAGTGCACACACAGTGAGAAAATTCTTCTACACAAGAACAAAAGGATGCAACCAGAGTATATCTGGTAGGTGGATACCTGAAGACCCTTGTGCCCCATTTTACCCAATGAGGTGCCCCTTTGGACACTATGATCTCATGAGAAAGCAAAGTGTTTGTAGCCAGCTCTTCCCGTGTGAAATTGCCTGCTTTCATTACACTATCGGAAAGGGAGTAAAGCTAGTTGCCCTAACAAGCTTGGGAAGCTGACCAGCTCAAGGACTCACAGGTGTCTATCTGATCTGGAGAAGCAGAGACGGAATGCCAGTTTCAACCAGTTCTGGACTGTGAGATGTGAAACTGCAACAGAACCCCCCATGGGGTTCTTTTTTTCTTAAAAAAAAGAAGAAGTGCCAATATATTACTACTACTACTACTACTACTACTACTACTACTACTACTACTACTACTACTACTGAATTTATACCCTGTCTTTCTGCCCTTGTTAGGGCACCCCAGGCGGCTTACAATGAATTAAAAGAATACAGAATAAAATTAAAACAATGACAAGTAATTAAAAGCAATAGACACAAATGGGCTTTAATATCACATTTCTTACCTTTATGTGGTCAAATTGTGTGATTCCCATCCCCTCCAGACTCAAAATAGCTCAAAAGATGTACTTCTGGGTCTCCCAGCATGGGTATATACCACATCCAGCCACTAGAGGTGCTGAATGGAATGGAATCATTCCATTACACTGCATTACAGCACCTCTAGTGGCTTACATAGTGTATTGCAGCGCCTGCAACACTTACTGAGCCACACATACTCCTCTGGCTACACTAATGGAGCATGTATTTTGCCACTTAACACTGACCACTTCACAGGTGGACATCGCTGCCCAAAATGGCTCCGATGGCAAGTGGAAAGGGCCTCTTACACAGTACATGGCAGCACCTGCAGTACTTACTGTGCTGCCACCCCCTGGCTATACTGTTGGAGCCCAGATTGCTGCCTTGAGAATGGAGTGCCTCCTAAGGGGAGGAGTGGTACGAAGCTTGATTTGTATGAGGAAGGTTCCAGGTTCAATCAGCAGCATCTCTACATAGGGTAGGGGAAGACCCCTGTCTGAAATGCTGGAGAATTTCTGGCCATCAAGGGGGACAATACTGAGCTACATGGACCAATGATCACTGTAAGGTAGTTCCCTATGTTTCAAGAATCTAGGAAATGAGTGTCATAAATCACAGGGTTTTTATACAATGAGATTATGATTTACTAGCTTCACTGGCTAGTTAACAAGGTTCTTTTCCTAAATCAATTACTAGATACCAATGAATAACACGAAGGGCTGAGGACAAAGTCTTATTTTGAAAATATCATTTCAAATTAAGTTAGGGTAGCATTAAAAAAAAAAGATAATGACAAATCAATTGGAACACTGATGAATACCTGCAGTCTTACAAATTTCTCTTCCAAAATAGTTGATCGTTAAAAGAATTAGAAATACTGGAGTTGCTAAATGTTGTGAGCTGTAAACTAGAAGGTCCTCTGTTCAGATATGATCTCTGTCATGAATGTACTGGGTTATCTTCAAGAAGTCGCTAATCTACTATTCTGGCCTATATCTGTAGTTTTGTTTCAGTAGCCAGCGAGGAACTAATGACATCCTAAAAGTTGGACACCCTCAGATTATGGAAGACTTGGCAATTTGAAAACTATTGCACAAAAGTCATGGCATCCCAAAAATTGCCAGTCTTGTGAACTGTTGGGGGACTTGGGGAGTAAGGCCATAAGGCACTTCGGGCTTGGCTATATTCACAGGAGATGCCCGAGCCCAGCACCAGGAGGATTTGAGATAACGCCACCTGGTGGTAAATTTAATTGCCGCTGGCAGTGTACCTTTTGGGGCAGGGGAGGGTGTGGAGAGGGCAGAACGGGGCAGGGGAGAGGTGAAGCAAAGTGGGCCTGGGTGGGAGATGGGATCAGCAGTGGCCCAATACGGAGGTTCTCAAGCCTGCACCAGCAAAATAGCAGGTGGAGACTTGAGGAGGCTCATTGCTGTGCCAGTTCCCTTACCCGGAGGAAGGGGATGAATGTCCCTTTCCCCCAAGGAGCTGCCGATGACTGTCATGGTTCTGATTGGATGCAGCAGAAGCCATTTTGGCACTGCTGCTCCTATGGGGGCCAGGCAGTTTAGGATTGGGCTGTCCATTAACAACCTTTTTGGGCCTGCTTGCCCTCCATAGGATTGGTGTGGCAGTGCAGGCAATCTAGAGGCACATGCCTCTGCAGTATACAGTGCTTATATATACAGTGATTACGAGACAGCTTTAGGAGCAACAAAGAGATGGCAGTCAATCTTCCTCCATTAAATAGGTTATAAAGACATAGGAGGTATTTATTGCATTTTCTGTTACAATCCAGTACAGTCAGTTCTGTCTTTTGGTTTTATCCCGGTGTCATTTTCACTTTTTGTTTAAAAGAGTGCGGATTCTATCCTGTCCCAAGAGCTACTGACGGTGGACACGCTGTGCTTCAAAAGCACTATTCTTGGCCTGCCATCCAGGCCCTTTTTACTAATGCACCAGGAAATGTGGTTACCATGGTTATAATTACCATAAGATAATACCTATTAATGTTGGCTGTGGAATGACTGTCCAAAGTCTATCATATGAAACAAACGCTGAGCTTTGCTGGGAGGAGCAGGATTTTTGCCGAGTTTGTAAATGCCACACCATGTGGGCCTGGGTGTGCCTCTCAACATTGCGATCTTATTACGACAGAAACAGTTGCTGAAGCGGTCAGCCAGCATGAAGACCGAACATCAGAGCGCAGCAGGCTTCATCCGAGCTGAACAAATTGAGCATTATGCACCAAGTTTTCCGGTGAAAGCCACACAAAGCAAATTAAGAAACACCTTGGGCTATAATTTACAGCAAAAATGCTTTCTCAATTTCTGACACTTTCATTTAACTGACTAATTAAATTTGCTTGTAGGCATTGTGCTCGAGAAGTGCAATAACTGAGCTATCCTTTCGGAAGGAAAGGGGAGAGATTGCTGTTTGAGCACATGCGTGTAAGCAGGTGTTGGCTTTCTATTGAGTACTTGACCAAAGGCTCACAGGCCCACTCTGTGGGACACATCAGGAATCGCCTTCCTGTGGTCATATAACAAGTGCCGTGTGTACAGGGACCGACTTGGCTTGTTAGACAACCCATTACTCTGTGCTGTTCTTGCTCACTGTCAGTTATATCCAGTGGTGGGATTCAAATAAATTAACAGCAGGTTCTATGTCCTAATGACCATTTTAAGTGTACCAAAAGATATACCGAAAGGTTGTTTAATAATTCATGCATTTAGTACTCAAATAAGAACAATAAAAGAGGTACACAAAACAAGATTATGTTATAAGAAAGAGTTTTAAAATATTAATGAAAAAAATATTAAATAACATTGTTGTCAAAACATGCAATGCCTTTGACGAATTCAACTTTTAGGAAAACATCTTGTGCCTCTTAATACCTCTCCCCGTGAAGAGTTCTCTTCCTACCAGCCTCCCATCCTTATAGCCCCCTACACCCTGCCAACACACTGCTCATTTTCAAAATGAAAAGTCAAAATGTCCACAATATTGCATGATGAATCAGTAGCTGCATCAACATGTCGACTTGCATATTAACTCGTCTGCAGGGGAGAAAATGGCACAGGGGATACAAGTAACACCCCTTGCAATCCACAATCTCTTCGCTCCCTTCAACAGCAAGAATTGATCCCAAGCCTTCCCCCAACTGAGGCCTATAAATCAGACTATAAATGGACTCAGAGAGTCAAACAATTAATATTTGGGGTCAGATTCTTTACTATTTAATTACTAGTTTAATTACTAGTTCAGACACTATGTTAAAAAGCGGTCTGGGAAATTAGCTCTTCAAAGGGAGCTTTATATTATGCTGTATGGAACGTATCTAAACTGTTCTGCTTGCAGTGCAATTCCCAGCGGACTGGCGCCTCTCTCTCCCATCCCGCGATCTCTACGGCATCCAGCACATGTTGCAGGCTCCCCCAACTACGAATAGCCCCGCCCCTTATGCCCACTCCCTCCAGCGCAACCATACTGGCCAGGACCCTCTCTGCTGTGGTTGCTACCATCCCACACCTCACAGGAAGGGCCCCCTTACTTTGCTGGGCCTCCCCATGGCACGCACACTTTCCGCCACCTTCCCTCGCTGCAACCATGCAGGACGCAACTATTTCCGGCTTTGTGTGCTCAGGCCTTACCACGCCGCACTCCTCCCTCACCTAAAGAGTTCCAGTTCCGCTCTGACAGTCTCTGCGCAACTTCCTGGGGGATGCTCTAGGCTAGAGCAGCTGCAAATCCCTGCTTCGATTAACAGCCTGCGATTTAAGAAAGATGCTTTTGGGAGGAAGACGCCAGCGCGAAAAGGATTCAAATGCTCGCGTGGACTTAACCCACACAAAAAGCCACAAGGAGTCTTGAGACTTCTTAAAGGCGCTCATTACCAAACAGTTTGCAGAACCATACCTAACATTAGGTATCGGTTCTGCGGAACCAGTGCGAACCGGCTGAATCCCACCACTGGTTATATCTATCTTGCCTGTCACTTCAGAGTGCCCCCTGAAGTGACTTGCAAAATGAGAGTGAGAACACAATCCTAACCTGGAGCTAGTCCAGCACAGTTAGGCCAGAAACGTTTGGCTGGCACAAGGGACACCGTAAAGTATGTTTGAACCACTCTCAGAGTCAGAGAGGCCAGCACACAGACATACACCATCCTCCCTGACTCCGAGAGTGGTCCAAACACACTTTAAGGGGGTCCTTGTGCTGGCCACACTTTGCTGGCCTAAGTGTGCCAGACTAACCCCAGGTTAGGATTGCACTCTCAATGATGCTGCCCTATCTTATGGGAAAGGATGGGCTTCTCCTCAGGCCTTTATGGGAAAGGATGAGCTTCTCTTCAGGCCAGGGCAGCAGATGCTAAAAAGCAGCAAAGACTGCCAGAGCATGCCAGGAAGTAAAAAAAAAACAGCTCTGTTTTATCAAGGGGCAAAATGGGTCATGGAAGTGCTTTAACATGACAAGAAAGATCCTTGTTGCTGCTAGCGTATCTCCAGCTCCTACTGAGCAAACTGCTCTCCCAAGAAGAGAGGGAGCTTCTCACTTCCTCATAAGCAGCATGGACATGAGGTGTAGGAGCTGCATGAGAGCTAGAACAACCCTACTGTAGTCCATAGAAAATAGTTGCAGCCTCTCCTGCGACAATACACTGCTTGGTGTATGTGGAGTGCATGGAGGTTGTAGCAATGTTCTGTGGGCCACGGTAGGACAGTACTGCCTCATGTAGCACCCCCCACACCACACATCCTTGTTAGGCAGCACTCAGATGCAGGGGGAGACACCTGACCCTCCAAATTAAAAGTGGTGACATGGGTACAGTGGAGCATAATGGAGGCAGAAGGATGGTGCCCCCCACACCTCCACACCCACGTGCACACTAGTCATGCACACCAGCCTCTGTGCACCTGCTACCTGTCTGTAGAGGGCAGCACTGACTATAAGGGTCCTCCACATAAGATGGAACCAGGATGGTTCCAGATTCCACAGTACATGGAAAAACCCTCCCGATATTTAGGAAGAACCGTCCTGGCATTTAGCACTGTCCTCCTCAAACAAGCACTGACTCCAGGGATCTACAGGGCACAGCCACTGAGGCTGCAATCCTATACATACTTTCCTGGGAGCAAGCTCCACTGAACACAATGGGACTTACTTCTGAGTAGACATGCCTAGCATTGTGCACTGAGTGTTATCAGCATGGCTACAGGAGATAGGCACAATCCCATCCCCCCCAACACCTCCTGCTGAGCACACTGCTAGAATCCTGAACGTGTAAACAAACCTGTTTTGAATCCAACCACGGTAACTAAGCAGAAATTGCTGCCATCGTTAACAGTGATTTGTTCAATGGTTGGATTGCCAGGCTCAAATCTTGTGGACAGGCAAGTTTTATTACCAGTTTTGTCCCATTTTTATCTGCCTTTTAGTTTTCTTGATGCTCTGTTATCCCAGTTTTTATGTTATTGCACTGTGCTTTTTTATATCCGGCTGTTTTTAAACTTTGTGCAAAATGCCCGGCTTCAAACACAAAATAAGTTGCCCCAACAGAAGTGAGTCAACTCAGGGTGCAATCTTAACTTGCACAGGAACGGGCCCTGATACAGGCCCCTATATAGCAGGCACAGATCCAAGGAGCATATAGGGAGGCTACAGCCTCCCCTGGAGCAAGGGTGCGAAAGTGCCCTTGCCCAGGGAGACTCCTGAGTGCCCCAAAGCTGCGCTGGATACAGAGCAGGCCTGCTGGCCTCACTGTTCCAGCACTGCTTGCCATTGCACTCTGAGTAACTGGGGCTGCAATCCTATACACACTAATGTGGAAGTAGATCCCATTAAACTTAATGGGACTTACTTCTGAGTAGGTATGCCTAGGATTGGGTTATTATAATGCATGCCTGTGCATGTTTACTCAGAAGTAAATCTAATTGGGTTCAGTGGGGCTTACTTCCTGTATAATAGTACTGCAGCCTGAATCAGGTGACTCTGTAGAATAACTGAGAAAAGGCATGGAAGGAGAACGCAGAAGGTTTGGCACCCACCCTAGCTGTGACCAGGGGCATAGCTAAAGACATGCAGGGGGGTGCAATTGCATAGGGCAACAATCTTTAGGGGGGCAACAATTTGAGCTTGACACTAGAAGCCAAAATTGTAAAAAAAAAACCTTATTATGTGTGAATAATACCATCATGTTATATTTCATTCAATGTGGAATTTAAAGCAGAATGCAATGAAACAAACCGGAGTATAATATCTTCAGTCCATCAAAAGTTATGGCCAAAAAACCAAGAAAATGAATATACAACTATGATGTCACTTCCTATTGTGATGTCACTTCTGAGGCACTATTTTGCCCTTGGCATTTGGCTATACTTTCATTAGCTACGCCAGTGACTGTGACCACTGTATCTCTTAAAAGTGAGAAGCTGAACATAAACGTAATTACAATGCAACCTATAGTATATACCAGTGGTATTCAAACTGTGGGTTGGGACACACTTTGTGGGTCGCGGAAAGATGGGAGCAGCCCTTTTGGAAACTGCAGACCTTACTCTTGTTATAATCCTTTTGTGAGTATTAACAGTTGGAATTTTCAAGTTAGGGCTTTTTTTTTTTTAATTGTTTTTAGTTCACCATTTTTACATAATGTTTTGTCCTAATCTTGCTTTCTGTCAGGGATGTTTCATGGTTGTACAATTGCTGCAGTCCAAGAATGCCAATTTGCATTTCAGGAGTGGCATTTGATTATGTTACAATGATAGCATCATCAAGCAGGATGATGTCACTTCCTGCCACAACATCACTTCCAAGTTAATGACATCACTTCCGGTGGGTCCCGACACGAGTGCCATTCTAAAAAGTGGATCCCTGTTTTAAAAGTTTGAATACCACTGCTATATACCATACTTAATATCTACTGTAGGCACTCTATAATGATCTGTGTTGTTGGTATGAGTTCCCCGCCTTCCCGGGGTGCTATAATTATCTTCTTTGTATAGTTCTGTTTTTTGGGGGGGAGGGGAAGAAAAACATTTTAGGAGAAAGTCAAGAGATGCAATTATATGCAGGTATTTTACCCAGCAGGAATGACTTTCCACAAGTTGAGGATGAAGAAACCTGCTCCAGAGGGAGGCAGAGCTGTTTGCATGGGAACGGTGCGGATGCAGATGTCACTTCTGAATTCCATGGAAATGCTTGGCTTCTTTTCTAGCCATCCACAAAATTGCTGTATCCGGAGCCAAGCCAGTCAAGCAATAAATATGTAGCCATGAATAATTTCTATGACAAAACACAGTCCAGGCCCTGGGAGGAATGACTTGGTGCTTAGTATAAAAGAGCAGAGACTGAGGGAGGGCAATGCTCTCCACTCAAGTAACCCCAACAGAGTGAAATGCATGAGAGCAGCTCTCCAAGTGATCAAGGGGCAGAGAAGACAGCTCATCAGCAAATGCGAAGAGGAAGTGTGCAATCTTTCACCTGCAGGAATGGAAAGCAGGCATGGAAAATAATCTTGGGGGGATCATCAACACATCTTCCACTTCTTAAGAATGCACAAAATGTGCCATGCAAGCTGGTGCATGTTTATTGAGAGGCAAGGCCCTATATATTCTGTGGGGCTTACTCTCTAGGAAGAAAGTTGAAGCCATAATGCACCCCTTTTCTGTGGCAACAAAGATGAATGTGGTCTGAGTGCGGTTTTCAAGCAAGCAAATCATTTGCCAACTTAAATGATTAAATGATTAAATTTATTAAATGATTACATTTAACTTTAATCATTTGGCCCCACAGAGTTCTTGAGGATGAAATGGGGGAGAAACAGGTACAGCTCCAAGTCCCTTGGAAGAAGAGTGGTATTAAAATATAGTAAAAATAATTATGCAATTGCATAGGGAGGAAGGAGTTCATAGCTAATACATATAACAGATGTTCTGGGACAGAACATTCTGGGATTGCACCAGTGGGTATTTTTGGTCCGTGGTGGAAAAATACTAGAACGAACAAATGGAATGTCATTTAGGGTGCAGTCTTAACCTGGAGTTAGGCCAGCACAGTTAGTCCAGCAAAGTTTGGCTGGCACAAGGGCCATCGCAAAGAGAGTTTGGACCACTCTCCAAGTCAGGGAGGATGGCGCACGTCTCTGTGTTGGCCTCTCTGACCGAGAGTGGTCCAAACATACTTAACACTACAGCATCCCTTGTGCTGGCCAAACTGTGCCAGCCTAACTCCAGGTTAGAATTGCGCTCTTAGACTTCACCACTGTACATTTGGATCGATGACACAGGTTACTAGGAGTCTTTTCAAGCTGTGTGTTTGTCACATGACAACTGCAGCAAGAAGTAGTGATTTGCATGAGAGCACAAGCTGATACAGATCATACATCACTGACAAAACTTCCATATCACCTCACAGCACCTTGAAGATCAAATGCTTTTCAACTGAGTCAGTTCACTGATATGGCTTCTGTGAGGAGAAACCTAGTGATGTACCTGCTTGGGTGTGAGCTGGTTCTTCCCCCCATTCCCCCACCCCTTTACCATCAATTCTCAAACCTGAGTTTTAGAGGCAGAAGTAGTCAGGCAAAACCCAGAGATGCAAACATTGTCATTTTATCATCGTCTGTGCTTGTCTATTTCCTCCCATTCTATATACAGGATCACTGATCCCAGTACAGTATTTGCAAAATTCTTCATTCTAACCTCAGCTTTGTAAAACGAGATGCGGGTGAGCTTCCAACCCATAAAATGTAATACTTGATTGTGCGATGGGGGCATTGTGATCTTATGCTCCCAAATATTTAATTTTCACCATGCCGTATTCTCTCTTAGCATGATGACTATGAATCTTCAATCTGATTTCATCCACATCTTAGAAAACTAAGCAGGCCTTGAACAGCTTCCTTCTATCATTCATCAATTCGCATTACAATCAGTGTCTGTGTAATTGAAATTCTTTATCAGTACTTGCTCTACATCCCTTCAACACTTCCTGATCAAATTTTTCCACCATTCAGCTCCACAGCAGTGTCTCTGGGAACATTTTTTACCCATTCTGTAATTACAATTCAACTGTCTAGAATGTGGCAACAACCCTCAATATAGGATAATGCATAGTTATGAGACCCAGCTCTACGATGCTCCCATTCACTTCAATTGGAAACTTTGCTTCAATACATCAGGCAAGGGGAGATAGGCCCATCTATCTTAGTCCTTAGTGCGTCGCCAGCAATTGAATTCTAAAATGAATAGAAACAAGGTTATTTAAAACTGATGGATATTGGTGGTGCTCCGTTGAACGTTGGGAATATCTGTGAGCCGAGCCTTTATGGCCGATTTTCAAGAATACAGCCTTACTTTATGGCCTGTAAAACTAAGCAAAGGTGTCTGCTGTTAATGGTGGCAAGTATAAATGATCCACAGCTTCCTTTTACTCATTGCTTCCCTAACCATCTGCTGGTGTAAGTGGAGTTTGCCAGCTGCTTGTTTCATTGCAGGAATGCTTCCCTGCGTGCGCGCGTGCGTTCGTGCGTGTCTCGGTACTATAGACTAGATACCAGCATCTGAAGAATTGACTTAGGGCGCACTCCTAATCTGAAGTTAGGCAGGCACAGTTAGGCCAGCAAAGTTTGGCTGGCACAAGGGCCACCGTAGAGCGCATTTGGATCACTCTCGGACTCAGGGAGGATGGCGCATGTCTGTGGGTTGGCCTCTCTGACTCTGAGAATGGTCCAAATGTACTTTATGGTGTCCCTTGTGCCAGCCAAACTGTGCTGGCCTAACTACAGGTTAGGATTTTGCTCTTAATGGTTCAAATCAAAATGGGAGATTTAACACTCAACCGCCTATCTCTGTACCTTCACCTCCCCTTTTTGCCATGTGCCAATTTGGCCAGGGATGGCCAAAATTCTGGCAGAATTCTCTGCTTTTCTGCCCTTCTAAGGCATCAAGGAGCCTTCTAAGGGTCCAGGCCTGCCAACAGGCCTGCTCTGCTTCCTAGGCCATGTTCCCCTCAGGCCTTTCTCTCTTATCCCTGCCCTATATCTCACTCCATTATCTGTCCCTTTCTTCCACCCAGGGAATTCTGGGAATTCACTGAAGAGTCTTGGAATCACTAAAGGAATTTTCAGCAACTTGTCATGATAAAGGCAGATAATCCCTTAACCAGACATCTGACATCCAGGCAACTCTGAAATACAGACATCTTTTTCCAAGATTTTTTTTTCCAACTTTCTGTAGGATGAAGGTCTTGTACTCACACACATATAGGCCGTAAGTTCCATTCTCTGCTCTGTGGTGTATGCCTATACAGACATGGCTGAAAGATGTCAAAAGCCAGCAGACACCCATATGGATATCAGTGAAAGGAGCAAGAGGAAGCATTTCTCATTATATTTATGCAATTTTGCCAAAATCCAGACACTTTCCTGTCCCAAGCAGTCTGGTTAAGGGATACTCAACCTGTACTGAAATCCTAAAGGTTGGCTGATTTTGGAGCAAGCCGTAAGCATTAGTCCAGTTTTTTGATGTAACATAAATGAGGTATTATCAGACTTCATGAGCCCGTTGGAGCTCTAGTGCCTCAAGCTGTGTCCATTAAGGTCAGGGGTTACACATAGAGCGCAATTCTAACCTGGAGTTAGGCCGGCACAGTTTGGCCAGCAGTCAGGGAGGATGGCACACATCTGTGTGCTGGCCTCTCTGACTCCGAGAGTGGTCCAAACTCTAGGTTAGGATTGCGCCCATAGCCAAGGGCAGCCAGACACAGTCACTGGCACAAACAGCCAGTGGCCCTGAATCTTCCATTGGCCTGTTGGCCTCCATCCAGGAACAGGACCAGCCAATCAAGCAGGAGGACTGAGAAGATGGGCACGTTCACACACAATGGGAAGGTCTTGGGAAGGCCATGCATTGCTTGCAGTCACAGCAATGGGGCTGGAAAATAAAGCAGGGGAGGGCACTGCAATTCTTTTCCAACTGCTCTCCTTTTAGGCCTTTAGGAGAGATTAGGCCAGCGCTCCCCCCTTAGCCCACTGCCACCTCCTTCCTTCTCTCTTCTGCTCCCATGGTCCGCTTGCCTGGTGGACATTGGCAGTGCAGTCCTACAGTGCGCGCAGCACTGGCACAATGGGGTTGAGCCGGCGCTGTGTGCTTAGCGCTGATATGGGGTGCCGATTGGCTGCTCTGCATTGGTGCTAAGGCCACAGGGCCTGCACAGCGCCTCCCTTGCATTGGCCGAAGCCAGCCGGCGCAAGGGAGGCGCCATGACAGTGCGCCCCGGGGATTGGCGGGAGAAGGGCAGGAGGAGGGCGGGACATGGGCGGGCCTCGGATTCGGCCATAAGGCTGAATCCTAGGCCCGTTGGAGAGGCCGCACAGCCCTGATTTGGGCCATGCAGATCCGAGGAGCACATAGGGGAGGCTGGAGCCTCCCCAACCCTACATCAGATATGGTACTGGCTGGCCAGCCGGCCTTGCCATTCCGGCGCTGGGTAGGATTGCGCCCTGGGGGTGGGAGAGGTGGCAGGACTATGCAGGTGAGGATGGAATATGGCAGGGGAGTTTGGGAGTGTGCACTGGCTGATATAATGTTTTTGAAATGGAAGAAGGGTAGAAAATGTGGATGCTGTTTCAGACACCAGTTTAATTTCAGTTGGGCCTGAAATTAAAGGGCTAGCTTTAACCCATTGTGATCAATGTCATCACATTGGCCCTGCAGGTTAGGGGGCCCCGCACCAGTGCAGCAAGCATATTGCCCGCTGCAGCAGCTGGGAGTTTTATGAACTGTAGGTCACTGGGGCAAGCAGAGCAGCTTTACCTTGGGCCCTCCCAACTGTCTCTGCCTCTGAACTGCCCAAAATGGGCCCCCTGGAAACAGTGGGCGGTGACATCATCATGCCACCACCAACTATTTTCAGGTGACACACACACACACACACACACACACACACACACAAGAGTGCATGTATTTGCAAAACACTTATCAATAACTCATAATTCCTGCTTTCAGAACTCAGAAGGTTTTTTGTTTGCTTGTTTGTTTTTTCAGTGCTGCAGGGCGTTCCATCTTCAGCGCTCTTCCTCCACGGACGGCAATAACACAACAGCTAGCCATTGTTCTCCTGAGCAATCTCTTTTCCATTGCTCACATGAATGGGGAAATGTAGCTGACAGATATTGTGCTGTGTTAAACCTTGAGGCTTCCTGCCTAGGTAAAAAGAAGGGGGGGGAAATGCAGTGGTAGCTCACACAGGACACTGCAGTGCTGGTGGAAAAAGGTCACAGCAGGCTGTCATTATTTCCTAGGAACCCGAAGGCTGGAAGGTGAATTCTCTGTAGATATATATAGATGCCAATACCCTGAAACAGTACGAAACAGAGTCTGAGGTCACATAAGCAAGAGGAAGGTTCTCTGAGGCAAAGCCTTAAAAGGAGCAGGAAACATTCAATTACCACCAGTCCTGCCAGCCTTCAAATTCCATCTTGAAACCTGGTGCTCAGAAAGGCTTCAGTCTTCTCCCTTACTCTGATTCTTTAACTCTCCAAGCTAAGCAAGAAGCGGGTTTCCCCCATGCATTTTTGTTTTGTTTTGTACTGTATATTTCTACCCAACACTTTTGCAGCTCACAGCACTGAAAAAAAAAATTGAGAGGAGAACATGGTGATGCTTTTTTTCAGGAAGTGGCTTGCAATTCTGTTCATTGCCAGCACATGGAAAACCGTGTGCATCACAGTTATAGACCTGAAGTGCACGTTAAGACGAGGGAGGTCATTGGCAATATCCCCAGATGCAAAAGCCTCACCCTATGCCATGCTCAGACCTCACCAAACTGGGATCTTCTGAAAATGGGTTTGACTTGTCTTATGACTACTTTTGTTTGGCAGTACTCCCCCTCCCCTCTGTGGCCTTCCATGCAAAAAAGCCCATTTACTGCAGCAGGATGGCTCAGAAAAGACAAGAAAGAACTTGATGGAAATGAAACTTGAAACATGAGCATATTTGTACATATTCCACAAATGCTGCAAGAAGAAAGGCTGTAATCCAATGGACACTTACTTGGGGAGTAATTTCATTGAAGTCAATGAGACTTACGTCTGAGTAGACTTACAGTTAATTGTGCTGAGATTCACAGGTTTCAAAGTGAGTTGAGATGAATCCACCCATCACTAGTAGCAAGCATAAAATATGAATACGTTTTATGTTTGGCATGTGAGTGAATGAGATGGGGAGTGTTTAGACAGATTTTTTAAAAGTGCGTATGGCCTAGGGCAGTAAATTTCTGAAACAGTTAGCTAGCGCTTAAGTAAAAGAAAAATGGAAAATGGAAAATCAAGAACCAATGTAAGTCGGCTATTTGTTTTCAAATTAATGTTAAATTATTGCCGAGCGATTGTATTTTCCCAGTAAAGTGTGACTAAATAATTTGAAAAGAAATGTATTTATGCAATGGAGAAGCTAATTATTTATAAAATGCAATCACAGATTGCAAATATGAATAATAGCCAGCATTCAATAGAGATGGAAAATTGCAAACACTTTTGTATGCTGTGTGTGAGAGATAGATTTATTATTATTATTATTATTATTATTATTATTATTATTATTATTGATGATGATGATGATGATGATGATGATGATGATGATGATGATGATGAT